>OVBE01006823.1:0-19278 GCA_900406425.1 Iberis pinnata | reverse complement strand
CCAACCGTGTTGTGTAAGGTTAATATGATGAGAAGAAGATAGGAGGTGAAGAGGTTGCAACCGATGAAGAAAAGAGGAGAAGAAGTGTTGCACATTTATTGTCAATTTATGTTTAATTGTTTCTTGTCTCAATAGAAAAAGAGTACAGATTTAAATGACATGTGGCACTTTTTAACTGGTTTGTTTGCTATTTTTTTTTTGCTGACGTGGATAGCTTTAGAATCCAAGATTTCCTTCTTTTATATAGTATATATTATTATTATTGTTTTGAATTCATTTCTACTTTTATGGTAGTGGGGGATGCACCGTAGATTAATTGGGCTCAACGGAATCCAATATAAAATTATTTTTAAATGTTATAAAATTTTTAAATAAACATTACATAATTGTTAAATTGAATCCATTTTAATTATAAATTTGACCAAATCCAATTTAATTTTAATTTTATTACACTATAGTGTTTATTGGTTTTGTGAGTCCAATTAGTTAAAATTTATAAAAGTTAAATATTGATATTTAAGATACAATTTTATAAATAATTTTGTCTGATATTGTTTAAAGAATAACTTTTTGTGTTTTTTATTTTATGATAAACCTTGAAATTTTTAGATTTTTCGCCGATAATCTTTTATGGTGCCTGAGCCAGCTTTTTGACCAATTTTTGGCGTGTTCCAACCACTAGATAATGACTTTTTGATGTTTTTTTTTTTACCAAATCCATTCATTAAATTAGTATGTTACACACTCATAAAGAGTCTTTTTAGATAGAAAATCAGCCTCTTCATTTGCTGATCATGATAAGAGATATCTTGTTTTGTATTTGAACGATATATCGATTAATGAAGAGGAGGCTCACATCATATAGTCTTACAAGATTAAGTGTTTAAACCTAAGTGAAACAAATTACAAACCCATTCAAGGTGGAGTGTGTAGGTTACAAACACCCAACTTGCACAGAAAAACTTTAAACTCGTTTCGACCCAATGACTTGGTAAGAATATCGGCGAATTGTGTTTTGGTGGAAACTTGAGTGGTCTTGATGGTACCTCGAATGATCTCATCACAAATGAAATGGCAGTCATTTCCGACATGCTTTGTTCGAGCATGATAGACGGGATTAACAGCCAAGTTTATCGCCGATATACTGTCGGAATGAAGAACCGTAGGAGTGGAGCATGGAATTCCAAGAGCTGGTAGCAGATTTATTAACCAAAGAATTTCACTTACTGTATCCGCCATGGCGAGATATTCAGCTTCGGCGGAGGAACGAGAGACAACATCATGTTTCTTAGTCTTCCATGATATTGGAGAGCCACCTAGTTGAATAAACCAACCTATAATAGATCGTCGTGTGAGCGGACAAGCGGCCCAATCGGAGTCACACCAAACTGATAGAGTGAAATCCGAGTTGGCACGAAGTAGGATACCTTGACCGGGACTTTTCTTTAAGTAGCGCAAAACTAGTAATGATGCGTCCCAATGAGCTGGTTTTGGATTGCTCATGAACTGTGATAAAACATGTACCACTTAAGACAATTCAGGTCTAGTAACACTCAAGTAAATTAATCGACATATGGCGTAGGATCCGTAAGGGTGTCACTGGCAGTGAGAGCAAGATTTTGATTCTCTTGTAAAGGAAACGTGACAGGTTTGACACCAAGAAGGCATGTCTCTGTAATTATATCTATTGCATATTTTCTTTGGCAGAGATAAGGACCGTTGGAACTTCGAGCTACTTCGATTCCAAGAAAAATAACGTAGAAGACCTAAGTCTTTCATGTTGAAGCAAGCACTTAAGTACTGTTTGAAATCATTTATTACCTTGGTGGAACTGCCGGTAATGATGAGATCAGCGACATAAACAAGAACATGAAGCCGAGACGTCGTCGTTGTGTAAATGAACAGAGAGTGGTCTTCGGTATTCTTCTTGAAACCGTAAGCTTGAAGGGCTGAATTTAGCTTGGCAAACCAACATCTTGGGGTCTGTTTGAGTCCGTAAAGCAATTTCCGTAAGCGAAAAACCGTATCTTTTTCGCCATTATGAAAACCGGGTGGAGGACGCATGAAAACTTCTTCATTTAAATCTCCATGAAGAAAAGCATTGTGGACATCCATTTGATGGATGTCCCAATCTTTAGTAACAGCCTGTTGCAAGAAAACACGTACCGTAACCATTTTCGCAACCGGAGCAAAGGTTTCTTCATAATCAAGTCCTTCGGTTTGATGATTTCCGACAACTACTAGACGTGCTTTGTGGCGTTCAATAGATCCATCAGAGTTGAATTTAAGCCGGAAAACCCATTTGCAGCCGATGGGCTTCTTCCCGGGAGGTAAACGTTCCACTGTCCAAGATTGGGACAAGAGATTTGATTTGACATAACCGTAAATCGTTTCGTCAAGACCCATGAGAAACTGATGGAGCTTGTCTTCTTCTCGTTCCTTGGCAATTTCTTCTGCCGTTTTTGCTTTTGGTAATTGGATAGGCCTGTCCAAAGCTTAGTGAGTTTTCCATAATAAGCTTCTATGGCGAGACCTTGCTGTCTACAGTTTGCAAGTTCAGTTTTTAGCCTTTGGACCCTTTGCCCGTTTTTCATAGCAAAACACTTCTGCAATTGTGTCCAAAGTTCATATGCATTATCACTATGTGCAATCGAAGAACAGAGAGTTTCATCGATTGTTAATTTGATCCTGGAAACGACTAGTGCGTTATTATCGCACCAATCTTCATAGTCGGATGAATCTCCAGAGGGTTGAGGAATGGTTCCATCTGCGAAACTGAACTTCTTTCGTGCTTTTAAAGCGAGTCGAATACTGGCAGACCATTCATCGTAGTTGGGACTACGAAGTAGAGGACGCGAGATGATAGTACCGAGATTGTCCTGTCGTAAGATCATAGGGAGAGATAGTTCGGCGAGTTTCAACTCTTTCGGTTTGGTCACCCATTGTAGAAAAGAAAAGAAAATGAGAATTTTGAGTGTTTATTGATCGAAGAACTTAATGCCATAACCTAGTAGAAGGTTATGTCTCTGATACCATGATAAGAGATATCTTGTTATGTATTTGAACGATATATCGATTAATGAAGAGGAGGCTCACCTCATATAGTCTTACAAGATTAAGTGTTTAAACCTAAGTGAAACAAATTACAAACTCATGGGCTTTACAGCCTAATAGATCAAGGAATGGCTGTAAACAAAATAGAGGGTATTACACTAGAACTAGATTTTGATATCTGCCATAATCCCATGAAGTTATGTTGGAATTCATGTCTCTGTGATTGCCTTGACCAAGATGGACGAATCCGACATAAAACAGATGGAGTTATAGCCTCTCGTCGCTGCCTGATGGACTGCGCATTGCAAGGCTAGTCCTTCTGCAATTAGTGCAGAGCTTACGAAGCTAACATTAGACGTGAAGGCCTCTGCCTCTGTACCATCAAAATAAAATATCCAGGCTAAGCCAGCTATTTGCCGATCGCTTCTCCAAGCCGCATCGATTTTGCAAATCACCTCTTTGGGTATTGGTGTCACTCTATGTGACATAATTGCAGCTGGTTGAGCAGGCTTTTGAGCCTCCGGCCATTCACGAGCTGCCACAGTGGCTTCGGTAACTGTTTGCAAAGAGCATGCACTTTTTTGCTAAAAGATACAGACATTCCTAGCCAGCCAGATGTGCCACATTATCCACGCTCCCGTGCATGTAATCCCCGTTGGCGGAAGGCCCTTTAGTTGTCGGATAGCTTTCCAGAAATCTATAATGGTTTTAATGACATTTTTTTGGACGTTTAATATTGTTTAACAATTTTATTTTGATACTATTAAACAATTTTTCTGGATCCGCCACTGTTTATAGAAATATATTAGTAATCATAAACCACAATTCTAAAACCAAAAATAACATCAGCTGGAAACTAACCAAATTTCAGCAATGGCATTATTAAAAGTACTATTTTTTAATTTATTCAGTATCTATCATGACCAATGGTCTTTGTGAATTATTTCGAAAAAGATTTAAAGAATTGTTGACGGGATAAAGCTCACCTAACTTGACATTCTTAACTATGGAGTTTTTCTACAAATCATTTCACCTTCTTTTTTTATGTATAAACGAATAGTACATTTAATTAAAAGAAGAACACAACATAGGGTACAATCAGTCCCATCCGAAAAATATAAACTCTTGATTGGATAATTGACCTTGTATCAAGGTGAAATAATAATACTAATAATAAAACTAACTAAGTCCTTACTGAGACTAAACCTTCTAGCATGGATAAGCCAGCAAGCGAAGATAAAGTCCCTGATCCCTATAAGACCTTAAGACCGATGAGGAATTGAAACGTAGCGGGAATAAACATTAGGATCTAATAACACTAAGTTTTTTACCCCAAAAAAAAAAAACTAAGTTAGACAAAAATAAGACCTAATACTATATCCAACGCATGGAAATGAGGGGTCCTTAAACCCATTTTAATATATTTTTTTAAAGAATTCTACTCTTTGTCTAAACGAGAAGAAGTTCAGCCTACGTCGCAACCGCATCGGGACTGCCACGAGTTAGTACATGATTAACGGTTCTGATTTTGAGATTTTTTTTGTCATTTTTTGACTTTTTTTGTAGGGTTGGAATTTCGTGTATTCGATTTGGTTATGGTTCTTTGGATCCTAAATTCAAATATCCAATCGATACTTTTATAATATTCCGTTCGGTTACGGTTCAGTTCTTGTCGGTTTTTGGTCGGTTCGGTTTCATGTTAAAAGAAGATGAAAATACCCAAAAAAATTTGTTCTAAATCGGTTTTGGGTGGTTCAGACCCGAAATACAAAAAAATGTCCGAAATTTTAAATTCTATGTCGGTTCAGGGTATTTCAGACATGAAATACCAAAAAATACCCGAAAATACATGAAAATACAAAAAATACCTAAAAACTAAAATATCTTAAATAGTTTAAAACTAAATTACTCGGAAAAAAACTAAAATACCTAAAAAAAGAAACATTACTCGAAGAAAAACTAAAATACCCGAAATATATAATATGTATATATATATATGTTCAAATTTTTTCAATTAAAAAATTTATGTATAAATATTAATGCAATAATTTGTTAGCCTCATAAAATTTATGTTCAAATATTTCAACTATAAAATTATGTTTAAATATCTCAATTGAAAAATGAATTTTTAATTCTTAAGAACCACAATAGTCGTCCTACCATTGGAGACACTAAAATTAAGAAAGTTCTTTAATTTTGTAAGAATTGCTAAATATTGATTAAAATAATCATTAGAACCTCTAACGAGGTCTACCATTAAACATGGTCTAATACAAAGCTAAGGAAGATTTTATTATTGAACAACAAACAAGGCTTCTCCAATAGTTGGTTTCAACTTTTGATTTAAAAATACACTTTCCTCACAATGAAGCAATATTTTCTCCACTAGTGTGTTTTATTTTTTCACTCTAAAAATAATATTTCAAAAAATATTTCAATGATGATTTACAATTAATTGTTAATAACACCTTCTAGTTTTTATGTTTAATAATTTTACCAAAATAATTTAAATTAACACTAGTTCAATAAATTCACTATCAAAAATAAATAAACCATAATCACAGAAATAGAAATACAATACACAACATTTTAAGTATTATATTTTTATTTTACTAGTAATTATAAGTCAATGTTAGGTTCAATTTGCTTACGTTAATTTGTTATAATAGTTATATGATTTTAATTTTATATTTAATATACCCTTATATCTTGTACTAAATATATACTCTTATTATATTTCATCATTTAATTCAAATTTATAAAGAAAAAAAAAACACATATTTGAATAATATTATAGTATATAATTTGTTTAAGCATAAATTATAAACAAATTAAATAATAAGGACTCATATACAATTACAAAAATTCATCTTCAGAAATGTAGTAATGAATAGTATGCCTTCAAATTTGAAAAAACACTATTCATTGCTTCATTTTAAAACAAAAAATGAAATACCATTAGAGAAAGTTTCTCTTCAAAATAAAAGTAAAAAATAAAGCACCGTTGGAGTGGTCAAATGCGGCGGAGATGACCCTGCCGTGATTCCTCATGGCCGAATGCACAAAGAAAACTACACCTTTGACCCTTAAACCTTGTTGCATGTCCTCACACTGCCAGGACAACCACCAATTAAAAAGATTTCGAGAACCATCATCGTTGCAACACGATTGAGATCCCAACCACAAATAGAAGACTACGTAAACCAAAATCCAGTTTTTTTTTGTTTTTTTTTGTAATTTGTAAATATCATTCATAATGAAAGAGTTTAACCCTGTTCAACAGCCTTTGGCCCCAAAAAAAGAAAAACCAGCCAAGAGAGTAACTAAGTCCAGTTAGCAAACAACTGAAAATTAATAGAGCCAATTTTTAATTAGATCTACAAATGCTTTCCTCGATCTTCTGGCTGTGATGGAGTTACGAATTTTCCTGTCAACCAAGGGAAAGATAACAGAGGATCGGGTAGCGTCACTGTTATGAACAACATTGTTACGTTGTTTCCATATGTGAAACAACACCGACTGAAAGGTTAGCTTTCTCAGAGTTGATAGAGCAGTACTAGATCTATGCGAGGCCCAAGTGATTAAAGACGACCAGGAGTGAAAACTTCTTCCTTCGAGGCGTAGCCGTCTAAGAACCGCTTGCCATAAATCTCTTGCGAACCTACAATGATGGAATAAATGATCTCTTGATTCATCAAATCCATTACACAATACACAAATAGATGGGACATTTAATCCCCATGAGCGTAGGCGATCTCGAGTGGGAAGCCTTCCAAGGTTAGCTGTCCAAGATGTGAAAGCATTATGTGGTGTATGTCCTTTATACCAAATGAATTTTCCCCAATGAACTTCAGATACACGAGGCCTCAAACACTCTCAAGCATCGAACGACGAATAAATACGGCTTCGTGAGAACTCCGAGGCCCAAAAAACCGAGTCCTCGGCAATGCTAAGACTTGGTAGAGGAATGGACGCTAGGTGGATTTGCAATTGCAAAGCTGCATCAGATCTCAGATTTGCTAATAGCCATCCTTGTTGGTTACAAGCTTCCGCAACGAGAGCACCTTCGTCAAATTTTAGCAGTGCAGGACCTGACTGGCCTATACATTCCAGCAAACTACCAAAAGGTGTCCAATTATCCCACCAAAACCTTGTAGCTGCTGCATTTCCGATCTCAGGCCTAATGAACCTTTGTGCAAGATTTCACAGACTTAAAACCGATTTCTAAGCCCAAGATTATGAGGAGTTGACTTTTAAAGACCAAAAGCACATATTCCGTAATGAATGATTTCTATGCCAAGCAACTGATATCACTCAAATTTAATGTTTTTTAGTGGGATACTTGCTATGTGGCATTTATTCGTGTGTTTTCCTTGTAGTTTTGGCATATTTTCATGATTTTAGGTCTTTGGGACGTTCTCGAACAAAAAGATGGATTTGTGCACAAAATGGATGCAAATTGGCATATGCAGATGCAGAATCCGGCATAAAGGTCAAAATTTTACCAATGCTTGAATATGTCCCCGTGGATAGATTGAGCTGAAATTTTGAGACAAGATAGACACGTGAGTTAGCTTTCATATGGAAGTGGTTCGAGGTCAATCCGTTGGAGCAATCAAAAGTTATGGCGGTTTTACTGAAGACTAGTGAAGCTGTCTCACAGAAGAAGAATGTGCATAAACTTACGTAAAAAGAGATCGATCGATCCATAGACGAATCAATCCATCCATAGACGGATCGATCGATCCGTGCACCTGAGAATCACTAAAAATCATCCAAAATTACAATTTTGCCCTCAAGACTCATCAAGACTTTTCTTTATTGGTGTTATTTTATCTTCCTTGTTTTTAGCACAATAAAAGCCTTAAGCTTAGGGTTTTTTAGGGCCATCAATCAATCACTTATTTTATTTCCAAAATATTTTACAGAGAGGCGAATCTCATTCTTGTGTTCTTGGAGAAGATTTCTAAACTCTGTCTTTTATTTATACAGTTTGGTTTTTGAATTCTGCGATGTTTACTCTTTCTATGGTTTCTGTTCTTGTTATGTATGAGTAATCTATTTGTTATGTTTTAGGGTTTCCTAGGAAAACTAGGTTAATTGTTAGCGTCTGATAGAATGGGTTGAAATTGTTAGGTTATCAGTCTAGATTTGTTACCAATGCATGAATTAAACTGGTCATTTAGTTCATTGATATTATAGTGATAAACACAAAGGGATTTGGTTTAGAGTTTTGACCTAGTGTAGATGAGTAAGTGCATTTGCTTGCGGGAGTATTGTCTTAGGGGCTTATGAACATATCGAATATGAATTGAAAAGCATGTTCTAATTATCTAAATACGGCGGGAGTTTGTCTTTAATGATTCGAACATAGGAAACTAATACTTCGGGAGGAGATTAGTCTACCTTTTGTCTTTTTAGTTGAGAACTATTTTCAAAGAAAATCATGCATGTTAACTTTGACATTTAACCTGAATACATGTGCGATCCCTATTGCATATACTTTATAATTGAATCTTTGGTTAATCGGTTTTTCGATCAATAAAGAAAAAAAATTCTTATCAAATTGGTGCGGTTAGCGTGGATCGAACACGCGACCTTTGACATATGGGGATCGAGGTAGTTTTCTTTTGTTAAGACACAAATAAGTGAGCTTTTCTTTTGGCTTTTATTGGTTTCTGATATGCCCTTGAGAGCGTATTATCGCATAAACAAGAAACAGGAAGCAACAGCTGAAGGTGACATGGCATTGGAGGATAAGCTAGTTAGTTAGAGTCTAGGGTGGAGTCTGTGTCATATAAATAGACGCTGGTGAGTGTATTGCTGGCTTGGGTTGGGATTGAGAACAAAAGAGTAGTTTTTGTACCTCCTTCCTATTGTGTAATCACTTTTAGTGATCAATAAAGGTTCATGTTCTTACCATGACTTTGATAATAGCAATTTGCTTGGTTTGTTAGTTAGTTTCTTGACTTTAGCACTAGGTTTTTCTTAAAAGGTAAATAATATTAAAAATATAAATGTTTACGAAGCAAAGCAGAGCAAAAAAATTTCTTAAGGCCCTCCAAAAAAAAAAAAACAGAGGCTTGTTGAAAAAGGGGGAAACTTCAGAATCAGATGCAGAATAAAGGAATTATTCCTTTAGGATTGGTGATGGGTTAACCATAAAGACAACAAGTTTCCAAAGATTTTAGAGCTCATTCTTGCCAAGATTGTATTCCTTACACATCTATCACTATCCTTCAAAGTGAGACTTGCATCAGTATGTGGTCTTGAGTTATGAATTCTTAATTCTTTTCCTCCATATGTGATAAATGGTAGCTTGAATGGCTAAGGATGCAAGTTTTCGCTTCCCAAGTAGAAAATGTAATAGCCGGAGTGCCTAGTCTTGATAGGATATGAGACCATATATCTGTACTGAATGAGCAAGCGCCAAAAAGGTGATTTTAATCTTAATCATAGGAATTGCAGAGGATGCATAGGGAGGAAATATAGGTTCCCCAAGAGATTAGTCTGTTCCTGGTTGGTAATCTATCTAACTGGGCTACCCATACTATGAATGAATGCTTGTGAATGGAACCCTTGAACCAAATGCTCTTTGCCCATGGCAAAGTCTGACTTCTTGGTCTAAGGTAATCCCAAACCAGAGGTGTAGAGTAAGATGTCAGTGATGGACTAGGAGCACGCCAAGAGTAGATATCTGGACCATCATGAACAGCCGGCACATTCTAATTTGAAAGCAAGGTTCTTAGTTGAAGTAGAATCGGATTCCTAGTCCTAGCTGAAGGTAAAATCCAATTTCCTTGATAAATACAATCAATTACTTTGCACTATCTTGAATAGCCAGAGCTTAATGGTCCTTGATCACCAATTCTGTCCCAAAGTGATCCCAAGCTATCATGCAACCAATTGTTAAACCAAAGACTAAAATTAATTATGTTTCCAACTTTACATATAATAAACTTTTTAGCTTCATATGTTATGTTAAGGAAAGATTTCCACATCCATGAGTCTAATGAATTGGCCTCAGTAGACTAGAAGCTTTTGTTTTGAAGCCTTGTGTTTTTAGCACTAGGCTTCTTGATGTGTAGAATCTCCAAGCGAGTCAAAATAATTCTTTAAATTTTATAATAAAATTTTGAATAATTGTTTTCACATTCATACGGTATAAAATAATCTTCCACGATATATTTATGAGGCTTTGTGCATTTTAATATGATTTAATATTTAGAGATGTTTCATGAAATACCATCAAAACTAGTTTGTGAGACAAATATAGTACACTCTTAAAAATTGTTTCAAAAAATACTATTATAATGTTTTTTTGGAAAATAAGACAAACATAAAAGTTTATTTTTTTTTTTTTTTGTTATTTGAGTTCACTAGTTAGAATTCAGGGTTTAGTTTCAAAGGAGTCTAAAACTCAAATAAAAAATATTCTATGATTGATCCTCAAGTTACTTTCAAGCTTATCTCATCATAGTGGTTTACCTTTTCCGAGATCATCTTTAAGCTCATTAACCACAAAGCTCTTCCAATTACATAATTAGAACTAGTTACAGGAATCTGAACAATTGATTTCATCTTTAAGCTCACATGAACCACAAAAGCTCTTCCAATTACATAATTAGAACTAGTCAGAGGAATATGAACAGTGTATTTCACCTTTAAACTCAAATGAACCACAAAAGCTCTTCCAATTACATAATTTTATATTAACAACCGAACGAAAAACTATCACATAAAACAGTTGTAAATCTGCAGGGTTTACATAACAGGCTTGATTATTGTTTTCTAGTTTTTCACTGATCATCCAAAGATGTTATAGTTTTAGTATATCTAAGCAGCAAATTTCATTCATTTCTTTCTTTCGACATTTGTTTCTTATTGGCTTTTTTGTTGATTAAATGTGAATTTTATACCAAAATAAGAACAATTAAAGGTTACATAGTACGAAAGAGAATATACATAAGGCTAAAAAGAAATATAAAAAGCCTTCTAGATATTAAACTATGATGGAAACTTGAAACTATAGACATCTAAATCATTTTGAGAAGAGACCTTTGTAGGAGAGGCCTAGAGAGCATAGCATATGCAAGGTAAGCCACTGACTCGGACACAAATAATTTATTAAAATAATTTTTCACATATATAAAGGACACACTTTTATATTTGTATTAGAGATCCAAAAACGTGGGACCGGTACTTGATCTTTGCTTTTTTTAGTGAAATGATCACGCGTGAATACTCCTATCAATACTTACAAAAACCAAAGCATCTGAAGAAGAAATACCATTTTGGAACCAGCTTGAACTAGATAGGCTATCAGTTTCTCCCCAAAAGAAGACATTTAAACCCAAGGAAGCCATAGGAGGAGAGCTTCAATTGAGGCTATCAAAAACCAAAGCCGAATATGAGTTCCTAGCTAGGCAGTAGGCATGCAAGAAGGGGTAAGCCAATTATTGTTGAAGACAGTTTCGGCAACAGAAGCTTGGCAGTATATGTTGGAACTCAAATTTTTTAACAATGAATTTTACCAATGTTCTGGCAAGTTCTCCGGTGAAGACGTTCACCGGAATGACCGGATTATGAGTGCATCGGAATCTTTGTAACGAGCACTATAATATTGAATATTCATTTGTCAAATTTGAGTGCATTTTGAATGAGAAATGAAGATGTAAAGAGATCAACTTAAACATGCAAAACCATGAAAGTGTTGACTTAGTGTTGACTAAGCCCATTAAGTGGTTTTTATCCCACATTGCTAGTTGAAACATTTTTCCACTAGTATATATATGGAAGTGTGCATGTTTATATTCAATTGGTTTGTGTACACTATGGTGTATGGGAGAGAGATGGGCCACCCACACGCGCGCGCCACCTCCGCCGACCGACGCGGGTCGCTGGGAATGTCCCAGTCCTAGAGAAAATCTCTATGGACTTTTTCTATGGATCTTGGGCCCAAAATTAAATATGTTCTCGGTTCGATTTACTACAAATTAAACCGGACCAGAACTTGAACCGAAATTAATTTCGGATCAAATTTCCTCTCCAACTCGCGTGATGAAATTAACATAATATCACAAATTCAGAATGATAATATTAGAATTTTTTACGAATTTTCCTCATTGAAATAAATATAGTACATGTGTTTTGAAAAAAAAAAAATATATATATATATATATATATATTATAATAATAATAATTCTCTTTAATGGAAGAGGTGCCACTAAAGAGGTATGACTTTCAATGTTTTTAATTTTTAATAATTGAAATTTACTTTTGTTAATGGAAAAAAAGTCTTTTGTGGAAGTTGTTATTATTCATGTATTTTCATTGTTTCATTAACAATCTTCTTTAATGGAATACTAGTTGATACTCCGAGCAATGCGCAGAATTAGTTTTTATTTTGTAAGTCTAATTTTGTACATGATATAAAAATTTATATAAGATGTATATTTCATTATAAATACAATATTTATTAGGTAAAAATAAAGATATTAAATATTAAAATGAAATTATATCATACTAATTATATATTTTAGTAAACTATAGTACTTAATATACTATTTTAAAAAAATATAATTAAATAAAAAATAAATTGTGTACATAAAATATTCATTTAAATATTTAATATATTCTAGTATATATATTATTATTTCACAATAAATATATATATATATATATATATTATTTGATTTTTAAAAATAGTTCTAAGTTAATTGGTTATAACATATATATATATATATATATATATATATTATTTTAATAATGTTTCATTTTAAATAAGTTATATATTTAAAAAATTAATATAAATAGCTTATGAATATTTTTTATTTATTTATATTATTAGATAGATATTTGATTACATGGATAGTAGTAAGAGATATTTTAAATTCTTTGGCAACAAAGATAAGGCATTTATTTTTTGCCCTTTTTTATCTTTAATGATTTTTTTTTTTTGTTTGGTCATTTATCTAATGGCAAATAATGTAATTTTTAACAAACAAAAGGTTTATTTTTAAAAAAATTTTCCCTTTTGATATTTAGGAGATGTGCCATTAAAGAGTATGACTTTAATTTTTTCAATTTTTTAATAATTGAAATTTATTTTTATTAATGGAAGAGGTGTCTTTTTGGAAGTTATGTTATTATTCATGTCTTTTCATTATTTCATTTTATTCTTTCATTTGTAACTTCTTTACTTTTACTTTTATACCATCATATTTTTTTTTTTTTTTGATGACCAGGGAGTTCTGGGCCGAAGCCCGTACATCTCCCCAGGGCGAGGCTCAAACCATGTTATATAACTCTCCTTTGGAGAGCAAACCTCTCCCACCATGAATCGAACCCAGGAGCACAACATCACCAACGACTGCGCTTAAACCAACTGGACCAACTGGACCAACTCATCTTCCATTAAATACCATCATATTTAATGGAAGATGTGTCATGACGCATGAAAGTGTCTTTTCATTTAATTTTTTTAATATATTTATACTCTATCATGCAATTTTTTAAAAAAAAATTAATGGGTGTCTTTGAATAGTTGTGTCTTTTAAATTGTCTTTTTTTTAGTGTCTTTGAATAGTTTCGTCTTTTAAGTTATGTCTTTTATTCTTATTTAAATATTTCATTGTACTTGTAGTATATGGTAATCAAGACATTATGACTGTGGTTTTTTTGTTCTTAATTTTATTTTAAATTTTGAAATATGAACTAAATAGATGCACTTGAATAGTTGTCACTTTCATAGGGTTTTTCATTTAATTTTATATATATATTTTTATTCTATCATTTTCTATATATATTTTTATATTATCATGTAATTATCATAAAAATAAAAGAGTGCATTTGAATGGTTGTGTGTTTTAAGTTGTGTCTTTTCACTCATATATAAATATTTAATTGTATTTGTTTGTTTGTTTGTTAATGAAGAAATTATGGAAAAACGCTCATTTTCTAAATCTTGTTGTTCTCCACTACAATTAAAAGATAATAATAATTATCCATCTCAACTTACATGTATTTTTTATGTGTTTTTTCATTATTGTAGAATGTTTCGTTCTTGTAGAATGATGATTGTTATAATATATATAATATAACATATGCATTTATTATAACAATCTTTTTTAATGGAAGATAAATCATTTCAAGAGTTATATTTCTTCATTTTCTATTTTAAAAAATATAATTTAAATATATTAATGGAAGTTGTGTCATTTGAAGAGATATGTCTTTTGTTATGTTTTTTTCCTTTTGTTCATATTTTTTTAAAAAAATTGTTTTCTAATAAAATAATGAGAGATGTTTCATTTGAAGAGCTATGTTTTGTTTGTTTGTTTATTTTCAATTTTATTTTTTACATTGAAGATCATTAGTGGAAAGTGTGTCATTTGAAGAGGTATGTCTTTTCATTTATGTTTTTTTATTTTTTCTTTCTCTTAAACCATATTTTTTCTTTTTCTTAAAAAAATTGTTCTTTATTGTATTCTAAATGTATCATTTTGAAGCAATGTTTTTCATTTATGGAACTCGTATATTGAAAAGTTGTAGTTTCATTTTAAAGTATTTTTTATTGGAAGAAGTGTCAATAAAATCTCATTTTTACGTTTTTTAAGTATGCAATTTAAAAGTAAAGAGGTACTTAAATAGTTGTATCTTTTCACAGTGTTTTTTCATTTAATTTTTCTATATATTTTATTTTATTTAATTTTTTGTATCATCCAATTATAAAAACTAAAGGGGGTGCATTTCATTGTGGTTTCATGTAATTTAAAAAAACTTTTTTGAATAGAAGAGGTGCCAAAAAATGTCCTTGTTTTTATTTTTAAAATTATGCAATTAAAAAGTAAAGAGGTGCACTTAAATAGTTGTATCTTTTCATAGTGTCTTTTCATTTAAATTTTTGTTTATTTTATTTTATTTTATCATGCAATTATAAAAAATAAAATGGTGCATATGAATAGTTTTTTTTTAAGTCGTGACTCTTCCTTCCTATATAGATATAAATTATTGTTCTTGATTATTCATTTTTTATTCAAGCAATTATGGCTAAATGTTTTTTTTTCAAAATCTTGTTGTTTTTCACTCAAATTAAATGATAATAACTCATCTTAACTTATAGGTATATTTGCATTGTTTTTTTTTTCAATTAGTTTTTCATTTTAAAAGAATGATGGTTGTTATAATATTAATTACAATTATTTGACTTGTATTTTTTCATCTTTTGTTTAGAAGTTTACATTTGTATTAGTTAATTCTGCTTTGTGTTTGAAATAATAGTTTAGTCCCGTTTTAAAAGCATTGATTTTGTTACATAGTATCAGTTGAAGCATTTTGTTTTCTTATTCTCTAAAATAAAAATTCGACATTATGTTTTTTATATTTAAAATTTCTCATTGTTTTCTTGAATTTAGTACTGTGGGTTCAAAGCAAATGTTTTTATTTATTTTATGATGAGAAAATTAACAAAACTTAATATGTGCTTTTTTACACATAACATTAAAATTGTAGTTTTAGAAAACCATTTCTTTTTAAAAAAAAACATTAGGTTTTACACATAACACAAAACAGTTTTAGTTTTTTTAGAAGTTAATTAAGTATTATTTTCTCTAAATATACATTCAAACATATTGTTTTTTAAATTCTCATTGTTTACCATCTTTGAATTTAGTATTGAATGTTTTTTTTTCTTTATGATGAGAAGAAGAACAAAACTTAAGTTGTGGTATATTTTTGTTTTTTAGTCATAACATTAAAACTTTAGTTTTTGAAAACCATAAATTTTTAAAAGTAAATTTGATATTTTGAACGATACAAATAGTTTTATAGGTTTTTTATAAAAAATGTTGGATACTTCTTTGAACTCATTAGTGTTGAATTTTTAAATTAGAAAAATAATTTGAAATATAATAGTCTTATTTATTGAAGGTGTATATATAAAGTAATATATACGTGAAATATTTTGAATTAAAAATAGGTTCTATTTGTTGATTAAAATCTCTAAAATATACCATTAGTATAATAATAATAACAGTCTTCATTAATGGAAAGAGGTGTCAATGAAAAGTTATGTTTCTTCATCTTTTTCCTTTATTTAAATAATTTATTTATGCATTTTTTAAAAAATTATAGAGGTGTATTTGATAAGTTGTGTCTTTTAAGATGTATCTTTTCATATAAATTAAAAATTTATAAGGATTTCTTGAGTAGTTGCATATTTAAAAATGTGTCTTTTTGTTCACATATTTGTGTTTATTAATAATAACAGTAATAAAAAAATCTTATGAAATCCACTATTATTCAAATAATAGTTTTAAAAGGTCTTATAAAATTCACTATTATTGAAAATATTTTAAGTAGTGGATTTCTAGTGAATTTAGGATATTTTAGTGGAGTTTCTTTGTTAAAAATATAAGGTTTCAAATCTCATACTTTTAAGTGGGTTTGTAGAGAATTTTATAACGAATCATCTGAAATTCCTTAATTCACCTAAAATCATCTAAAAAATCATAAAAACACAAATCACCTCCAATATTTATCCAATACATCCCACTAGATCTATCCTTTCATTTTTAAAAATATGGAAGATGCGCATATTTTTATATGTGTCTTTTTATTTTATTTTATTTAATAATATATGCTTCTTAGTATTTACTGAATAAACTTTGATTTTTGTGTTGCAATTCTCATAAATAGAAGAAGTGATATTGAAAAAGTATGTCTTTTATTTTTTTATTTTTTAAAACTTAATTATGCAATCTTAAAAAAGAGATGCAATTGAAAAGTTATGTGTGTAAAGATATGTCTACGAATTTTATTATAAATGGAATTGGTGCATTCTATAGTATGATTTCTATATTTATTTTTCCATTCATATAAGACTTAAAACGTGTGTTGTTATAGTTTTTCAATTTTAAAATTAGTGTCTTTAAATATCAATCCTCATATGGAAGAGGTGCTATATAAGAATATTTAGAACACACAACTTTTCAAATAAAACCTCTTCAACTTTTGTTAATTTTTAAAAAAAAAATAAAGTTTAAAAGACACATTTTTTCAATGGCACATTTTCAATTTTGCAAAAAAAACTACCAAATGCAATATGTGCTAGATAAAAAAAATTTAGAATGCACGTTTTTCAAATGACATCTTCAAATTTTGAAAAAAAATCAATTATAAAATCTAAGAAATACTTCTTTTCAATAGCACCCTTTCTATTGTACATAATTGCTAAACAAAAAGTTTGATCTTTTAATGAAAGATTACAACTTTAAGAATGAAAAGACACAACTTGTCAATAGCACATCTTCCATTTAACGAAAAAATATCATG
The DNA here is from genome assembly GCA_900406425.1 of Iberis pinnata. Classification (NCBI taxonomy): domain Eukaryota; kingdom Viridiplantae; phylum Streptophyta; class Magnoliopsida; order Brassicales; family Brassicaceae; genus Iberis; species Iberis pinnata. The sequence goes on along the minus strand of OVBE01006823.1, from coordinate 1,890 downwards.
TGCAATAGATGCTAAATAAAATTCTTCTATTTTATCCAAAAATACTACCAAATGCAATAGGTGCTAGAAAACAAAATTTAGAAGACACATTTTTTCAAATGAAACCTCTTCAACTGTTGATAATTTAAAAGAACAAAATTTAAAAGATACATCTTTTCAATAACACATATTTCATTTAACCAAAAATTACCAAATGCAATAGATGCTAGATAAAAAATTTAGAGACACGTCCTTTCAAATGACACCTCTTCAATTTTTGAAAAAAATGTAAATTATAGAATATAAGAGACATGAATGTTCTTTTTAAAAAATATGGGCTACTTAATAAAAAGAATAAAATTGTTATTTGTATTAATTTTAGGTAGTATATAAAAACAAGATGAAACATCGCATTATTACATTTTTAAAGTTGCAATTTTCCATGAAAAGACACAACATTTCCTTTGTTATATACAACACTTACATCCAATTTTCTACCACTTCTATTTTATTATAGTACAAAACATTTGAAATTTTCTCACAAAATGGAAGAGATGCATCCATTAGATGTGTCCTTTCATTTTATTATTTCTTTTAAATCCTCAAAAAATGAAGAGATGCATCACAGTAGAAGTGTTCCTTAATTTTACTAGGTTTTAATTTTTTTGTAATATAGAAGAAGTGCATCTCATTAGATATATATGTTATTATAACTTAATATATTTTTAAACAATATGTGTCTCTAAGTAAAAAGAAGAAATTTCTCATATATATTAAACTTATGTAGTTTTTCTTTAAAACATCACATTATTACATTTATAGTTGCAATTCTTCATGAAAAACGCATCATTTCGTTCATTATATATAACTCTTACATCCATTTTTTTCACCGCTTCACTTTTATTATGACTACACGTTTTCATTGTCGTTAGAATTTCATCATCATAATGATAATGTTGAAGATATTTGGGAGCAATTGATTCAAGATTCAATAAATACATATAATCAAATACCAAGACCACCTACTAAAGCCGCAATTAATTCTTTCAGAAGAAATCATCCGAGAACAATAAAGATGAAACAAAAATGTGTCTTATTTTCCTTGAAGACTTTGCTGAAGGGAAACCAATTTTAAAATTACCATGTAGTCATATATCTAATGAAAAATGTTTACTATCATGGTTTATGTTAAGTAATGAATGTCTATATTGTCGGTTTGAATTAGTTTATTAATTATTATATTTTTAATTTACAATATATGATATTCGTTAATAAATAAAATTATTCATAATGACCAAATCTGGACTAAAAGTTTATACAAATATGTTACTGTTTTTAATATATACACATTTAACCAAACTAAAAGATAACATGTAGTATATAATTAATAATAACTAAATTTAGACTAATATATATTAAAGAAGAATTTTTATAGAATTTACTAATTACTGTTTTTTATAAAAAAAATATTATGTAAAGCCTACACTTTTTGTAAATGTACTTATTAATAACCATGAAAAACTACACTCTCATCATTACTCAAAAATTTTGGATTAGAGTGTAGTTTGAATTACATGATCATTAGTGATCATTACTTAAAAAAATGGATTTAAACAAAACATGATCATTACTCAAAAAATTTGGATTTAAACAAATATATACTTTGAATTACATTACAATTCATCCATGTATCCCTGTGTTTATATTGCTAGGCAATGCAATGAAAAAAATCAAGTGTGTAGATACTTAATTATGGTTTGCAATATGGTTTCTATCCTCTTATTTTTTTCACAAGACTTCTCTATTAATTTATTTACTTTTGTCACTTCATGTTAACTATTTATAACATATTATTTGATACGTATAGAATAAATATATGAATCAATATTTAAATAATATATATATATATAT
>OVBE01006821.1:0-18616 GCA_900406425.1 Iberis pinnata | reverse complement strand
ATTTGTGTTTTGTTTTAACTAAAATCATTCCTAAAATTCACTTAATTTAATTAGTTTTTAAATCACATATTTTTCTTTATGAATACCTAATTTCAGTTTTAAAAACCTTTATGTATATAAAACTAAATTTATAATCCCTAACAAATTAAGGTTAACTAAAATAATATTATTTGAAGGTTGTTTTCTTTGTTGCTGTTTTAAGTTATTTTTTGTAAATAAAAAATATAAGAGGTTTCAAAGATTGTTAGGAAAAAGGAAAAAAAAAAAGATACTTTTTTTTAAAAAAGTACATTTATATCGAAATTTAAATTTAAATTTAAATTTAACTTCGTAATTTTGATGTATTTACTAATTTTGAATATTTTTATATCTAATTCTATATCAGTTTTGTGAATTGAAAGTTTTTAAAACTTTTTTTAAGTCAACCTATGTAAGAAAATCTCTTATATATTTTTATTATCTAATTTACTATTAAAATATTGTGACAACAAATTTACGATTTCAACATGTTAAAATAAAAGTATATATGGCTATTTATTTTTAAAATCCACGTGGCCTTGGGCCAGTGTCCTTTTTATTTGCTTATAGGCACAACTCTCCTAGTAATAAGATATCAGAAGTGATAACCATTAGACCACTTATTCTTTATTTATATTTCTATTCTTTACTAAAATGTATATTCATATTGTATTCTTACAGAATGTTAATACATCATATGACTCCAGCAACTTCATGTTGTCTCATACTCACACTCTATATAGCTGAAAGCAATGTCCCAAAACATATTTTTATACTCTATGCAGCTGAAAGTAATCCATCGGCCTATATAGCTAGAACTAGACCTTTCCAAATAATTAAAGAAACTCAATTATAAATACTACTAATGAAAATAACTTATATTACTTGTTCTAACCTTTTGTTTATCGGAAATTATTGTCAGATTAAATCCATTTCCTAAGTTGAGGTCCACTTTTGGTTTCTTAACAAACCACCCCCATGTGTCCTTGTTTCCACATATCCCAACTGCCCATGCAATGAGAAACATTATGTTATCCGCATCCCTACCCACTGCAGCAAGTAAATCACAATTTAAATCACATTTTAGGAAGCATCCATCAAGACCAATCACTGGTCTACAACAACTCTTCCATGAGTATCTGAGTTCTTCAAAGCAAATATAAAAATTGTCAAATTTTTTTATCCCATTCAATTCTATGGTGCTTAATTATGTTGTGATGCCACTGTGAGATATGTGTAACTTAGCTTCCCATAATTTTCCAAACTGTATAGTTTGTCCATCAAAGATTGATTCCAAAGCTATATATCTTCCTTTGTAGCATTTTGAAATTGGCACAAAAATATCGCATCTAGCTTTAATTGAATCCTTGATCTCATTAGCTTGAAGGTGGACATTTCTGCGTATCTCTTCCTTGAAAAATCCATCAATCACATTCTGTTTCAGCATAGAGACCCGACTTGATTTCCCATGATTGTGCTTCAGGTGGCACACTTTGACCATCCACTTATTCAGAGGAACTTCCACTGAACAATATATCCTAAATGAGCAATTTTCTGTTCTACATATAACAACAATCCTATTAGCTTCTGATTTAGTCATCTTCACATCGTACTGAGTGTTCAATGAGTACTTTAGAAATTGCTCCTTGACTTCTAACCCACTGTTAAATTTCTGACGCAACCATATATATGGCTTTTTCTCTTATCCATATGGGAATCCTCATGAACTCTTCTTCTATGATTTGGTCTTTTGTGACTCTTTCATTTTGCCCATTCTTCATCAGATTCTAGTGTTGTATCCGGATAATCCTCTTCAACTACCACACTTTCTTCCTCATTGTCTTCTCCCTTTTCTACTTCTGCTTCCTTTAATTCTTCATCACCAATTGGCCCATCTCTATTTGCATTTTACTTTCCTCAAAATAGTCATAAACCTATCATCTCTTTCACCATCTCCTGCATCTTCAATTACATCAACACCATCTTTATGATTTTCTTCCAAATTAGCATCACCATCGATCTGATTTGTAGGTGTTTCATCTTCTTACCCAGTAGGCTCAATGGCTCATTGACTTCTTTTAGCCTCTCGATGTCTTTATTCTCTTCATCAGTATATGCATTACCATCACCTTCTCTACTTTCATGTTGGTTGCTTGTTAAATGATGGATAAAACTTGGTCTTGAGACTTTATGTTGTATCCAGATAGTCCTCTTTAACTACCACACTTTCTTCCTCATTGTCTTCTCCGTTTTCTACTTCTGCTTCCTTTACTTCTTCATCACCAATTGGCCAATCTCTATTTGCATTTTACTTTCCTCAAAATAGTCATAAACCTATCATCTATTTCACCATCTCCCGCATCTTCAATTACATCAGCACCATCTTTATGATTTTCTTCCAAATTAGCATCACCATCGATCTGATTTGTAGGTGTTTCATCTTCTTACTCAGTAGGCTCAATGGCTCATTGACTTCTTTTGGCCTCTCGATGTCTTAATTCTCTTCATCAGTATATGCATTACCATCACCTTCTCTACTTTCATGTTGGTTGCTTGTTAAATGATGGATAAAACTTGGTCTTGAGACCTTATGTTCAATGAAGACATCAAGAACAAAAGCTTCTTTCTCAACCACCCTCAGCTCAATCATGTCTGAATTCATGCTATCAAACACATACTTCACATTCCTCTTATCTTCTTGCTCTTTTTGTACCAGATTATAGCGGGTCAATGTATCTTCTTAATCGCACAAATTCTTGAAACTTCTGCCAAACGATCTCATATAGTTTCCAAAGCTCACTATCATACCAACTTCATCGTAATACTTGTAATAATCGTTTACTAATCTCATACTTTCACCATAATGAATGGCTAGTTTGATTTCATCTATATCAATGATATTTTTAAACACATAACTAACTCATTATCCCAATTTCATGAACTCAACAACATATAATCGATACACAAATTCGTTGTGGTAAAACCCTAATTTCTTTAAAACAAACATCAAAACGAAATCATGTAATTACAATCTTAAATAACCAAATCTAGACACAAAACAAGAAATTAAAGTCGTTTTAAGTGATTTCAAGCCCAATACTCACAAAATCCAATCAAATTTAGGATTTTAAACGGAAATTAAAAAAAGGAAAATCGCAAAAACAAAAATCGAAAACTCCAGAAAAATTCTTACTCCATCTGAGCTTCAAAAAAACAGTCTTTTCCCTTAGATTGATTTTTCTTCTCCCTCGGTGATAAACAAGAATTTGCTAATTCTATGTCTAGCAAGTAATCCTAAGACTACTTAGTTGTCGATGAAGTACTTAGGCGTCAAACCAAATCGGGAGCAATCAACACACTAAGACCTATGAGAATCATGTATAGTCTTAGCTAAAATGATTTGGTTGGTTTTGAAACATTAATCAAGCAATAAACTAAAAAGTTAACAAAAAGTCAAAGATAGTAAAAGTCAACAAAACTAGGCAAAAGTTAACTAAACTTAAGGTTTAAACAAAGATTGAAAGGCTAAGAAAATGAATTTAGGTTATTGACTTAGATGATCAAGTGAAGTTCTATAATGCTTAATACAATCATTCAATGCTAATCCTTGGTCTAAGATTCCCTAATTTAGATTAATCCACTCTCATGGTAATAATCTCTTTCCTAATCATGCAAGTAACACAATCTCTTGGCTAATTACACAAAAAGAAAGCATTATGGTCTAATCCATTCAACCACTAAACTAACTAACACAATTCCTTGGCTAGGCCTCATTTAGCATTCAAATAACTCATTCAGGCATTTTCACAAACACCTTCCGGGTATGAAACTACCTATCATCTAGAGTTGAATGATCAAGTCCAATCTAGCATTAAGAACATTATATGAATGAAGATTTAAGAAAACTAAGCCATAAGCATCATATTCCAACACCTAATCATCCTAATATACCTAACCCATTTACTTATAAAAGACTACTCACTAATCCTAAGTGAAACATCAAATCCCATAGAGGAAATGTGTTTACCCATGATCAATAACAATAATCAAACAATAAAAAAAAGAAGAGATAAGAAGTAGATTAGATAAAGATGAGAAAATCAAGGTTTGCACAAGAAAGGAAACAAGAGCAAAAGTAGGATAAAATATTTTTTACAAATTAGGTCTAAAAGCATATTTATACTATCCTAAAATGGTATTGAGTTAACCCAATTGAAATTTGGTAAAATATTGGAAAAATGAGTGAAATGTTGACTTTTGGCTTCTTTGACCCGGTACCGGTTTGCACAAACCGGTATGAGTGATAGGTTCATGTTTTAATTCCTAAATCTACACTGCAGAGAACAGATCCTCGTAGTATAGTAGAAGGTCGAATCCCACAAAGACCAGATAGTGCGACTCTCAGTTCTGAAATTGATTCTAGCTAAGACAGGATCAAAAGAAATATTGTTTTCGAATGAATAAAAATTAAAGCGAATGATTAAAAACGAATGTAAACCAATGGAATAAAACGCTAGGGAAATTCCGTAGGTATTTAGGTTGACAAGAAAGATTAACAAATGAAAATAGTTCTCAAACTCAAAAAACGACAATAGACTAATCTCCCCTCGAAGTATTAGATCCCTATATAGAATTGCTAGAAATAAAGACTAAACTTTTTCCGAAATCTTAGATCTCTAAATTAGACAATTAAATCATGTAGTGATTACATATTCGATATGTTCATAAGCATCAAAGACAATAATGCCGCAAGCGGAGACACTTATTCATCTAGACTAAGTCATATTAAATAAACCAAATCCTTTTGTATTTATTAACCTAAAATCATGAACTAGGTGATAAAGCTAATTCAAGAAATGATAACAAATCTAGACTAAGAACCTAACAAATTAATCCATTAAAGTCAAACCCAAACCATCAAAACTTGTTTTCCTTGGGAAATCCCTAAAACCTAACAAAGAGACTACTCAGACATAGGCAAGTAATCAACAATCATCAATAGAGAAAGCATATTCAAAAACCAGATTAAAGAAAATAAGAGAGTTCATAATTCTTCTCCAAATACAGGTATCAGGATTCGTCTCTCTCAGAAAAGCTATCAAAAAGTAATGAATTGTAAACTGAATTGTGTTGTGTTTTCTAATAAAACCCTAAGCCTCTAGCTTATATAGAGTTCAAAAAGAATAAAAAGAATATAAAACCTAATAAGAAAAACCAATGATCAGTCTTGAAGACGGAAACGTCTTTTTGGAAATCTTCAAATAATCTCGAGCATATGGATCGATTGATCCAAGTGTGGATCGATCGATCTGACGTCCTTCACTTCACGGATCGATCAATCATTCCAAACTTCTGTAAGTTTGATAATATTCTATATTGATTGATCCCCACATGGATCGATTGATCTACTCCCTCACGTGCTGCACATGTTTCTTCTGCGAGACAGCTTGACCAGTCTTTAGAAAAATCGCCATAACTTTTGATTGCATCAATGGATTGACCTCAAATCACTTTCATATGAAAAATAACTCACGTGGCCAGTTTGAGTCAAAATATCAGCTCATTCCAATCATAATAACATCTCGAAATTTCGATTAACTTTTGGCTGTTCTGCTGAACTCTGCTTCTGCATTTGTTAAGTCGCATCCATTTTGTGCACAAATCCACCTTTTTGCTCCATAACGTCCAAAACACCTAGAAACATGAAAATATGCCAAAAAGGAAAATACTAGAATGATGCCAAATAGAAAGTATAAATACCCACTAAAAAGCATCAAAATCGAGTGATAGCAATTCTCCCAGACTTAGATCTTTGCTTGGACTCAAGTGAAGCAAGACCCAATCTAGAGAAAAGGTTTTGAAACCACACAGGAACTCTCAAAATCTTAGCAACCTCAAGCATAAATATCAAAACTCAAAAGATACCGATCCTAAACAACCATTATGAAAGAATTGTCTACCACCACATAACTAAAAGTATGTTTCCTACTCTAAATCCAATATCAATCAAACCATCAAGTCATCTCAACCAGCTCATTAAGCTCAGTTTTTTAAAATAAATGAATTCTCACCTATGGGGTATCGATTCAATGCGCACAAGCACCTCTTCTATCAAAATGTCCATACCAAACAAAGCATCAATCGACTTTTGGTCCTGACCCTTTTCCCCCTTTCTCACTTCTTTTTTTTCTTTTCTCTTTTTATTACTGCTTTTCTTTTCTTTTCTTTTTCGCATTTATGCGCTTTTTTTTCTTTCTAATTTTTAAGCAGACGACAATTCGTTGGGGTTGACTACGGACTTCTAGGTCACGTTTTCAACCATTTTTCTGAACCGTTTTTTTTCTGAAGGGAGAGAGAGAAAGGATCCGAATCATACTGAAAGAACTTGTCGGTTTTACAGAAAACCGAAGAGAAAGGCACTTAGCTTTCAAAATATCTTACCACCACAAGCAAGAGAAATTAAATCCTATCATGGTAGAGCTAGCATCAAATCATCAACAATCCAAAAGACTCAGACTTTTAGAAACAAAATAATCGGCAATGAGATTCCAATCCTAAACATATTATTTAAATCTAGGCCAATAATCTAGAAAGAGCAATACTATACTCACATTATGTTGGTTATCATCATCGATTCTGGTCATTGACTAGACATGTCTAATTTAAAAACAAAATTTTTTAAAAAACTTTCACCAATCTGATGAAACTTCAAAAAGACACAAAACATGGTTAGCTACTATACTCCCTCCCCTAAACTTAAATCACACTATCCCTATGTGAAAATAAACACAAGATAAGGAATAATGACCATAAAATAAATAGATAAAACGAATAGTTCAAAAGAGTTTCAATATTTACCTGGAATAAGAGATCGGCTGGTTTTTAATACGAAGGATCAATCGATCCCTGGAAGGATCGATCGATCTCTAACAACGTTTTAAAGAGATCCATGGGCATGGATCGATCAATCCATAGATAGATCGATCGATCGTTATGTCCGAACAAACTTCCTGAATTTTCCTGAAACATCCCTCAAACTCAAAACTAAAATTTAATAGGTTCGTAAACTAAATAGGAATGACTCTAATCAAAAACCAAATAAGAAGAACAATTAGTGGGTTGTCTTCCACCCATCGCTTTATTTAACTTCTATAGCTAGACTTACTTACCTTCTAAGATGTATCTAATTCAGCACCAATAGTGGCAATTGCTCTACCATCCATCTCTGAGATCTGCAGCTTCAGCACTTTATTCATCGCTGCCTTTTTGAAATATGTCCCCTTGTCTTTAAGATCTTGAGCAAAGGGAATTCTAACCTTAGAGAAAGGTTTTGGAAAACCCTTACTCTTCACCCTATACTCAACCCATTCTTCACTTAATGACTTGAGAATCAAAGTCAGATGAGTGCTCTTTTTGACTTTTTTCAAATTCCCTTCACCTTTATCCTTGTCTTTTGAAGCTTTTTTTTGAACACCTTGTTCTTTTCCTTGGTTAGTCAAATCCAATTCGGCATTCTTATCGATATTTTTCAAGTTTATCTTACCCCTCTTCATGATTCTTGGGGTTGAACCCTTGATTGGAACTTGAGATTCCTTGTTCATGACCTTAACATTAGAGTCTTCAGATTCGGCCTGAGAAGCCTGCATCGCTTTTACCTCTTTGATAATGATGATCCTTGATGTAGGAATGTAAGGTACTAAGGGATAATAGTACGTTTTCTGGATGTTCGTGAGATAGATGCGCTTCTTGGGAACATGCATCACAACTCCAACATATGCTAAGAAAGGTTTCCCCAGAACTAGTGACCCCTCTGAATTTCCATTTGTGTCAAAGACATGGAAATCAATAGGAACTATGCAATCTCCTACTTGCACCATAACATCAGACACAAAACCACTTGAAGACATAACCAAATTATTACCCAATTCAACAGACATTTCTGATGGTCTTATATCCTTTAGTCCCAGCTTTTCAGTGACCATCTTTGACTTGACGCTGACATTAGCACCAGTGTCATAAAGTGATTCCTTGAAGAGAACTCCTTTAACTTTAATTGGAGTTACGAATTCACCTGGATCCTCTAACTTATGAAGTCTTCTTAATGGAAGAAATTGTTGAGAAACAACATCATAGTACACATATTCTTCATTAGGAACCTGAGGTCTAGTGGGGCATGACGTCTGAACTTTTGCAAGTTGTTTTGAAGTTTGTGCAGGTTTCAAAGGTGGACCGATTGATCCATGAGTGGATTGATTGATTTCTTTATTCTTTGGAAATCGATCCGATGGATCGATCGATCATTTTTTTATAAATTTCCGGACCGGATCGATCGATCGATCTAAAGCTTCTAGGAATTTCCGTGTTTTTGGGTCGATCGATTACTCCTTGGATCGATCGATCTGAACCTCTGAATCAGCTCTAGAATTTCAAAAATCTGCAGATTTTGCAGACTCATCTTCCTTTTCCCCGGAATTCGAATTCATCACCTTGCAATATCCCTTAGGATTATCTTCAACCTTTCTTGGTAGCATACCAACTTGTCTTTTAACTTCTTCTGAAGTTTGAGCTACTTGTACATCCAACTTCTTCACATGAGTAGATAACAATTCAAATTTGTTGTTCAAATCATTATACATACCATCCAACTTCGCATTCAGATTCTTCTCAGACTGTTGTTGACTCTCCAAGATCTCCTTTAGCATTAACTCCATCTTGTTTTCTTGCTGAACCTGAGGTTGAGCTGCTTGTTAGAAACCAGGTTGAGAAGCTTGTTGAAAACCACCTGATTTCTGGCCAAATGATTGCCTAAATTTATGTACAAAGGTATTATGTTGGGGAGGATATGATAGATCTTAAGGATTTGCAACATTTGTACTCCTCCATGAGCGATTACCTTTGTTGTAACCTGGATTGTACCCTTGGTTGTAGAATCTTTGGCCTTGGCTATTAATATAGCTAACCTCTTCTATGTTCTCAGGTTCATTGACGACAAAGCAATCAACTTCGACTTTCTCTATAGCCTCAGCAAAACTGACATGCTTCTCATTTTGTTTCTTGAGAAACTGAGTAAGAAGCTCCTTTACTTCTGCTAATTCAGAAGAATATGAACAAGATGATTGCAATCTTTGATCATAGTCAGGACAGTGGTTGCTGTTGCTAGCAGCAAGGTTGTCAATTAGCTTATAGGCTTCATTCACGAGTTTAGTCATGAAATCGCCGTTGCTGGTTGTATCGAGAGAGAGAGGGATGATATTTCTGATCTATGCCTCTATAAAAAGGTGTTAAGGAGGTTTAGCTAAGAAAATCCATGATGGGGACAATCCCGAAGGTACTCTTTAAACTTGTCCCATGCTTCATAAAAGGATTCCACCGGTCCTTGCTAAAACTGAGAAATCTTGCTTCATAGATTATTAGTTTTGGTGTAGGTGTAAAAATGATTAGAAACTTGGGTTTACACTCATCCCAAGTCTCTATTGAGTTAGCAGGCAACGACTTAAGACACCTCAGAGCTCTATCAGCTAAAGAATGATTGAAGAGCTTACAATGCACGAAGTCTTTAGAGACTCCATTTAGCTGAGTTGTGCTGCAAATGTCTTCAAAACTATCAATATGATCCATAGGATGCTCAGTAGACAAACCATGAAACTGGTTTTATCTTATCAACTGGATGATCTGAAACGGGAACTGGTAGTCCTGTCTCTGAGGCTGTCGAGGGTGGAGAGCATTCCTGTTGACTAGGAAAGCTTCGGGATTGTTGAAATCGCCAACTAGTACCCTGTTTTGGTGAGGTAGGCGATTTTGATTTAGCCGAGGCGGATCTTGCTCACCATTATCACCACTACCTTCGCCTTGATTAGCGTTTCCAGCTCCTCGGTTTGCATCTCCTTCTAGATGTACCGGCGGCACTTGATTTCCGTTTCCTCCTTGTTTGTTGAGCGCCAACTGTCTTATCTGTTCCAATCCTGGAGGGTTTTGGGAATTTAGAACTACGGGAATGATCGGATTCTGAATAACGTTTTCGGCCATTGTTGTGGATGAACTAGCGCTTCTTCGAGATTTCCAGTTTGAACGTTCTAGTCTTCTGAGTTCTTTGTTTGTGAGGTTGAGCAATTAGGGTGATTTGTCAGATCTCCTGGTCATGCACCTTCTCCCCGGAAACGGCGCCAAAAAATCTGATAGGTTCAGGTTTTAATTCCAAAATCTACACTGCAGAGACAAATCCTCGTAGTATAGTAAAGAGTCGAATCCCACAAGGACCAGATAGTACGACTCTCAGTTCTGAAATAAATTCTAGCTAAGACAGAAATAAAAGAAAGATTGTTTTTGAACGAATAAAAATTAAAGCGAATGATTAAAAATGAATGTAAACAATTGAAATAAAATGCTAGGCGATAGGGAAATTCCGCAGGTATTCAGGTTTGAAGTTCAGGTTGACAAGAAAGATTAACAAATGAAAATAGTTCTCAACTCAAAAGACGACAATAGACTAAATTAGATTTGCTAGAAATAAAAACTAACCATCTCCCGAAATATTAGATCTCTAAATTAGACAATTAAATCATGTAGTGATTACAGATTCGATATGTTCATATGCATCAAAGACAATACTCCCGCAAGCAGAGATACTTATTCATCTAGACTAGGTCAGATTAAATAAACAAAATCCATTTGTATTTATTAACCTAAAATCATGAACTAGGTGATCAAGCTAATTCAAGCAATGATAACAAATCTAGACTAAGAACCTAACAAATTGATTCCATTAAAGTCGAACCCAAACCATCAAAATCTGTTTTTCCTGGGAAATCCCTAAAACATAACAAAGAGACTACTCAGACATAGCCAAGCAATCAACAATCATCAATAGAGAAAGAATATTCAAAAAACAGATTTAATAAAATAAGAGAGTTCATATTCTTCTCCAAATGCAGGTGTCATGATTCGTCTCTCTCAGAAAAGCTCTCAAAAAGTAATGAATTGTAAACTGATTGTGTTGTGTTTTTCTAACAAAACCCTAAATCTCTAACTTATATAGAGTTCAAAAAGAATAAAAAGAATATAAAACCTAATAAGAAAAATCAGTGATAAGTCTTGAGGACGGAAACGTCTTTTTGGAAACCTATATTAAAAGGGAATTTTTTAAAAAAAAACTTTTAGTTTATAATATTTTACATGATATGACATTAACAAATATCAATATATCCATCATTTATTTAAATAAAATGAATTACATTTATAATATATATATATACACACATAATCTATTAAATATCTTTACCAAAATGTTTTTAAAGATTTGTTTTTTCAACTGAATTAGAAAATCCGTTTTCAATTTTATTTTAATTTATAAATTTTATTTTTTTGTTTGTTTCTAAGAAATTATAGTATCAAAAACTATAAATGTAATATATAAGATCACAGCATTAGTCTAGCCTCGAAAATCTTAACAAGCGGAGCCTAGCCTCAAAAATCCTAACAAGCCGAGCCTAGTCTCGCAGCGACATTATGGCCAGATGATTCCTATGGGAATAAGGAACAACCAGGCAACGATACTTGCCCTTGAAAAACCAAGTACCATACTTACACTTTTTATAGCACCCCCGATCACGCAGTAAGCCGAGCTCAGACTCGCAAGGTCGTCACGTGCTAAGAATACAAAAAGAGAAGCCGAGGTTAACCCAATCTCGCACATTTGAGGTCAACCTCGCAAATCAACACTCTAGACGACTCGACATATTCACTACCAAAAAACATAATAATAAGAAATGGAAACGACTCATGAATAAAAAAAATCTCCCATTTAAAACAGCTGAAAGTTTGACATCGTCTAAAAGAAAAAAAAGGATACAAACAGAAATACAGAACATAAAACAGAGATATCAAACATCTAGATTCAAAGGAGCTTCAGCTGTTCCAGAGGACAGAATTAACGAGGCTTGATCATCAAGTGGTTGAGGAAGCTCGCAAGGAGGTACAAACGAGCCACCTAGGTCTTCTTCAGTCAGCTCAGTGATGAACATTCTATCATGAATTGTCTCTTTCTTATCCAACTCCTCGACCAGCGATTCGACAAGAATGTCGGGCACCAACCCACCAAAGCCCTTCACCATATCAAAAAGATCCTGACTAGGTTACAGATCGACGAAGTCAGGTTTCAGGAGATAGCCATTTTGCACTTCTTGAAATACACGACAAACACCTTAGGCAACGAGAACCACATATGCGTGATGGTGAAGTAATCCCCGAAGATGGCGAAGTATCCGGCAGAAGAGCTCCACAGTCTCTCCTAGGGACCTAGTACCCTAAACACAAGATTCAGGTCGTTGAAGTCACACTTCCTCGCTAGCTTAAGTAGTTGCACCCTGTTCATTATCAAGGGCATGACCCCATTATTTTTTTGGCCTTGGCAGACAACAACCCAAAAGAGCCCGCTTCATATGTGCAGGGAACAAAAGGCTCAATTGTTGGTCCACGAAAATCTCTCGCAGCATCTCCTTCGACATAGAAACCCTCTTCCTCGCGGGATTCATCTAAATCGACTCTTCACCTAGTGAGAAACCTTTTTCTCACTGCCAATGAAACCATGTCGACAGATTCTTCGAAAAAAGACGAGACCCAAGCTAACCTATGGTTATCCACCTTGACGATCGCCCCCGTAGAAACCAGTTTTCTTTTAGCCGGGGATGACGACATACTCGACGTGGGGTCAAAGGCCGATTTAGACCATTAAATTGGCGAAGCTTCAGAATGGATCGACAGGCTCGCCACAGATTGTGAAGTACCGTTCACAGATAATGCGGCACCAGGGCTCAACAAACCATCCCTCGAGCGACTAATTCACTACAGAACTTCAAGTTCATCATATCACAAACCATGTTGGCAGGGAGAATTGGCGTTAACGGCATAAGGATATGATGTGATCATGACAAGCTCTGAAGAAGAAGAACTGGAACTAGAGCTTGAACCAGAACGTGAAGGACGGATCACTCGATCCAAAGAAAATGAGCTAGCTAAGATGAATCATGCTATGATTCAAGCAGATCCCAAAGCTTCATTAGACGTGTTCAACATCTTCAAAGCCAGCCAACTGAAGAACCAGATAGCTATGAATGAGTAGCTAGTGATGTGGTTTTGTACTCTTTTCCTTGATGGGAATTTTGGTAGGTAGGAGGTTCTCCATGAAGGTTTTTAATCTACGTCAAAGAAATTAAAGAATAGTTACTTGGCCAAGTGTCTTAGACACTTATGCAAAAAATGATGTGTTGTTTTTTCTTGTAACTTTAGACTTCTTGCTATCAATTTCGAGAACTACCTGTTGTTTTTGGGTATTGTCAAAAATCCTAAGGTTCTCTGCCTTTGTTGCCTACTTATGTTGAGACTCTTGCCTCTTTTTAACTCAGTGAATTATTTTGAGGAAAAAAAGCTTTTGCGCAATCGATTATTCACTCTTTGATTTGAGAAATCCAAATTTATTACAAGTATAATTGATAGAGATAGAATTTAATTCCTAAAACTATGCTGCAGAGAACAGATCAATATAGTAAAGTATACGGTCGAATCCCACAGAGACCCAAAAGTACACGATTTAGTTAACTCTTGAATCAAGCTAAGGCAGAATAAAAAGATTGGTTGTGATCAAAATCAAAACGGTAAATTAAAAGCGGTTGTAAACTATAGAATAAAAGCGTCAGGCATCAGGGAATTCCACATGTATTCAGGTTTAAAAGCCAAGATTAACATGCAGGATTTTACTTTGAAAATAGTTCTCAACATGAAAGACAACAATAGAATAATCTCCTCTCGGAGTATTAAACCCTATGTTCGAATTATTAGAAACAAACTCTCACCGTGTCTAACTAATTAAACCATGCAATAAAGTTCAGATTCAATTGTTCATAAGCATTCATGACAATACTCTCGCAAGCAAGAACACTTATTCATCTAGACTAGGTCAGATCTCTAAACCAAATCTTTTTGCGTTTATCAATCTAATATCAATGAACTAGTTAGCTACTCTAATTCATGCATTAATAACAAGTCTAGACTAAGAACCTAACAAATTCAATCCTTTTGATAAACCCTAACATTCAAACCTGGTTTCCCTGAGAAACCCTAAAACTTAACTAGAGAAATACTCAGATATTGAAAAGTAAACACACATCATTATCAAAGAAGAATGCATAATCATAAAACAATAATATATATTAAACAAGGGTTTAGAGAAACTTCTCCCAAATACAGGGTTCTGGATCCGTCTCCCTCTCTAAGTAAGAACTTAAAATAATAAAAGCTTAATGAAATAAAACCTATATAAGAGGTTTTTATAGTGCTTAGAAAAAAGGAAAACCCATAACAGAATAAAATATAGCCTTGAGGATTGGAAATCTTATAAAAGTTCTCTGGTCATAAGATCGATCAGGCACTTTTTTGATCGATCGAGCAATCGATCAGGAAAAATTTGTGAACTCTAGGAGCAAATGCCCGATCGGGCACTCAGATGCCCGATCGTGCACTCCAGGATATTTCTGCGCGATCTTCTTCTACGAGTCAGCTTGACTAGTCTTCAGTAAAATAGCCATAACTTTTGATTTATATGATGGAATGACTTGAAACCACATCCATGTGAAGCTAACTCACGTGGGTATCTTGTGTCAATATTTTAGCTCAATCCATCCACAGGAACATCTTCAAATATTGCTAAACTTCTGACCCTTCTGCTGGACTCTGCATCTGCATATGTCAATTTGCATCCCTTTTGTGCAGAAATTCGTCTTTTTGTTCCAGAATGACCCAAACACCTAGAAACTTGTAAACTAATACCAAATTACAAGGAAAACACTCGGATAACGCTTAATAGCAAACATAAATGCTCACTAGAAAGCGTTAAAACCAAGTAATATCAATAATCCTTACAAGAAATTCCATTATCCATCAATTCAAGGAATCCACACTTGGCCGAGTCGAATCCCACTCATCGCATCGTCTGCATCAATCCATTGAGCCATCGTCTTCATCGTGCCAACGCGTTCATCATTTGTTGTTCTTCGTCCCTCGATCATCACCATCGTTCTGCATCCATCGCTCTGTATCCATCGTTCTGCATCCATCGTTCTGTATCCACTGATATGTATCCATTGTTTTGTATCCACCGATCTGTATCCATCATTTTGTATCCACCAAGCCATATCCACCGTTCTCTATCCATCGAACTTCATCCATCACGCATCATCCATCGCGTATCATCCATTCTCCATCGTCCACCGCTGCATCATCTATTATCTCATCCACACTGTTGTTTCGTCACCGAGCCTTTCTCAGAGTTTGCGATCCAGGATCCTATCAGGATACCTCGACTAAACCTGGATAAGGAGATAAAGAGAGAGAGGGTAGAGAGAAGGGGGAGCGAAATTACCTTTAGTGGATGAGAAATAAGACGTTTATGAAGAATAAGAGTATATATAGGAGAGATGACCAGGAGGCAAAGCATCCTCGATGAGCTTTACCGGAAGATGAGGCATTGCATCGATAATTGACCGAGAGGCAGAACGTAACCTCGACAGGTGACCGGATGACAGAAGATTTTTCGCGAAGTTACTGTTCCTCGAGACACGCGTCACCCGTTACCTATTTCAATCTAGTTCTAGGGAACCTAGAATGTCACGACCACTTCTAGGTGACCTCAAAGCCTACTGGACCTAAATTCATATTTGGTCCGACGACGTCACTACCCAGCTCATCTCGTTGGACTTGGGGGGGGAATTATTGTAGGACGGGTTTCACCCTACATGCCTAATAGCCCGCCTAAGAAAACCCAGAGACAAGGAATGAAGCTCATGACGAAGCCGACGTTGACGCTGTAACAACAGTGGACCTACTACCTACAACAAGAAAGAATATTAAGCTATATATCATACCGCTGGTCTAGTACGCTGCAGGATCAATTGTCCCGCGTAGACAAATGATGGCCAAAGAATACTATAAAAAGAGGATGAAGATCATTAGAAAGGGGGTCGGTAAAAGTTCTAGAGAGAAGTTAGAGAACTAAAATAGTAAATTATTTAGGTCGTTGTGAGGTCGTCGAATCCCCTCTTTTGTAACAAATCTTTCAAATACGAACCTAAATCGAGGGATCTTCTCCCCTAGATTCAACATGTTTGGTCATCAATATCAAATATTGTGCTATGTTCTGTTTTAGTTATGTGTTGCCTTCCAGATATCGTTATGCTTTTAATAAAGAAACAGACATTTCAATTTCAATGTTTCTTCTTCTCTTTGTGATCTTGATCTTCTTTTTATGTACTCTATATATGGTTTATATATGACGTTTTATAGCCAACATAGAACTTTTTTTAGTGTCTGAATGTTTCTACTCTGTTTATTAAAACAGAGTTTCCAATGAAAACTAGTTTTATCGGCTTCAGCTCAGCTTAAACATCAAACTAACTCAAGACTCATGAGATCGGAGAAAGTGACAATCTTGCTCTGTTTACACCTCAGGCCAAATTTTATATCAAATATTATGGTCGCTTTTTGAACCAATATATATATATATATATATGGATAATTGTTGAAATGAAAACGGATTCAAGCCCCAAGTGATTCTGCTTCGAACTCAAAAAAGCTGTTATATTTCCTTGTAAATCATAGCTTGAAACATTCAAGTACAGTTGATGCAGTCGCTGAATGATGCTCTATTTAGTCAGTGTGTTTGTTACAAGAGTTACCTCCGACGACAGATTTTACATTTTTACTCCCAATAGTTATATAATTTTTTTTTTTTTGTCAACATAGTTGAATGATTAATACCACATCTTACTTTTAAGATCAAGATCCACTAGAGATCGAACCACACTTGATGGAAGTGTTTTTTATGAGGATAGCCACTAGGCTATCAACTCTAGACATAGTTACATAATAAACATTGCGTATTGACTGTTATGAAACCTACTCAATCAAGCTATACTTCGCATACACAATTCACCTTGATACGAATCACAATTACAAACCAACATGCAAACAGAACAAAAACACAAGAACAAGAATCCGAAAATCAACACACATAAATTATCTTCCAGTTCAGGTGCAATTAGCAACCCTACGTCTGGATCGAGAATCGATCTCAGGAATCTACTATACGAATCAATTGATATACACCGGAGCTACGATCAAACTCTCACCGGAAATTACAAGAAACATATTCTCTCTACCCCCTGTTTCCCAACTCTCTCTCACTTAGAACAAACGCTCACCAAGAGAGAACCTGAGATTCGAAATACCCACTCACACCTCTCGCATCAATTTCATCGAGCTTCGGCTTAACCAGAGCTTTATAACAATTAACTTCTTCATCAGCTTCGAAGAAACAACCATAACGGCCAAAACAAAATCAGTTTTAACTGATTAACCACCTGAGCTGAAGACACCGTAGAGTTTAACACTTAACCAAATGCATAACCGGACTTAATGTGACATACAAATCAAACCCGAATCTGAACCTTCAAGAATTGATTTAAACCACACTAAACCGAGTTTAATTAACCAATACTTCAACAAACTCCACCTTGGTTGATCAAGCTCCAAAAAACACTAGCTTGCTTCACATAGATTCCTTGATATCTCGGCACACTCATAATGAGTTAACTTCTTACTACACCAAGCAGTCCCAACAATTGGTTGAACCTGCTTACTGGTAGTACTTTTGTGAACACATCAGCTAAATTCTTAGAAGTATGCACTTTGTTCACTGAAATTTTTGCATCTTCAATCAGCTCTCGGACAAATGAGATTTTGGTAGCAAAATGTTTTGTACGATCATGGAACACATTGTTCTTTGCCAATGCTATGGCACTTTGTGAATCACACAAGATTGGAACACACTTTTGGATGTAGTCGAAGTCTTCACTCATCCCTTTCAGCCACAAAGCTTCTTTTGTAGCTTTAGTAAGAGCAATGTACTCTGATTATGTGGTTGACAAAGCCACAACTCTTTGGAGACTTGACTTCCAGCTTATAGTGCATCCTCCCATCATAAATGCATATCCTGACAAAGATCTTTTCTTGTCCAAGTTTGCAGCATAGTCTGCAGCATCATGCTTGAATCAACTGTGTTTCTTATGTATCTCATTATCCACTTCACAGCTTCCCAATGTAGCTTTCCTGGATTGCTCATGTACCTGCTTACTAATCCAACTGAATAAGCTAAATCTGGTCTTGAACCAATCATACCATACATGACACTACCAACTGCATTACAATAAGGAACTGACTTCATGTACTCTGCATCATGCTCAGTCTGCTTCTCATCTGAAGCCTTAAGCTTAAAGTGAAATCCCATTGGAGTTTGAACACCTTTTGACTGATGCATTCTGAAAGTTTCCAGTACCGTTTCCATGTACCTTTGTTATGACAGCTTTAACTAGCCTTGCTCTCTGTTGCGTATAATGTCAATTCCCAAAATCATCTTGGCTTGACCAAGATCCTTCATATCAAACTGTGAATTTAATTGCTTATTCAGATCAATGATTAACTGTATATTGCTGGCAACTAGCATATCATCTACATATAGTAGAAGATATATATATATATATATATATATATA
>OVBE01006820.1:5375-19281 GCA_900406425.1 Iberis pinnata | reverse complement strand
ACCTCAAAATCGATGCTAATTGATAAGTAAAAACCGTGAAAATTCAGAGTCATCATCAGCACCATAGAGGATGAGAATTTCTCTATCCCTAGACTCCATAAGACTGATTTGTTTACTCCATGGTTTCGAGATTTTGCTAACTACTGAGCTGCCTATGCTGTACTACATGATTTTTCAGGTTACCGAAAGAAGAAGTTCTTAAGGGATGTCAGACATTACTATTGGGATGAACCATATATCTACAAGCTTTGTAAAGATGGTATGTTCCGAAGATGTCTGCCTGGAGAGGAGATTCAGAATGTTATGTATCATTGTCATGATTCGGATTATGCTGGTCACTTCACTACATTCAAGACGGTTTCTAAGGTACTCCAAGCAGGTTTCTGGTGGCCCACTATGTTTAGAGATGCTCATCCTTTCATCTCTCATTGCGACTTGTGCCAAAGACAAGGGAACATTTCAAAACTGAATGAGATGCCACAAAACTTCATTCTTGAAGTAGAGGTTTTTGATGTATGGGGAATTGACTTTATGGGTCCTTTTCCTGTTTCTCATAATAACCTTTATATTCTAGTTGTTTTTGATTATGTGTCTAAGTGGGTTGAAGCAATCGCTAGTCCCACTAACGATGCAAAAGTTGTAATCAAGATGTTCAAGTTTGTGATTTTTTCCAGGTTTGATATTTCGAGAGTTCTCTTCAGCGATGGAGGCACTCATTTCATAAATAGACTCTTTGATGGATTGCTTAGGAAGCATGTGGTGAAACATAAAGTCGCAACACCATATCACCCTTAGAAAAGTGGACAAGTGGAGGTTTTTAATAGGTAAATCAAAGCTATCATGCAGAAAACAGTAAATGGATCTAGGAAAGATTGGTCCTTGAAGCTTGATGATGCTCTATGGGCATACAGAATTGCATTCAAAACCCCTCTGGATACTACTCCTTTTAACCTTGTCTATGGTAAAGCTTGTCACTTACCTATAAAATTGGAGCACAAAGCTGCATGGGCTGTCAAGTTGCTGAACTTCGACACAAAGACCGCAACAGAAAGGTGTCTCATTCAACTCCATGAGATTGAAGAAATTCACCACTTAGCATATGAGAACTCCAAGATCTACAATGAAAGGACCAAAGTTGCACATGATAAGAAAACCATTCCACGAGATTTTTAACCACGTGATCAGGTATTGCTCTTCAATTCTTGATTGAAAATATTCTCTAGAAAGTTGAAGTCTAGGTGGTCTGGACCGTTTTTCATAAAAGAGGTGAAACAATATGGTGCTGTTGTGCTCAATAATCTCCAAGGAAATGATTTTGTGGTGAAGGGACAAAGGCTTAAGCCTTATCTAGCTGCTTCATATCTCATGGAGGAATATGAGATTTCTATTTTTAATCCAGCTTCATCTTAGAGGTAAGTATCGTCAGGCTCATGACGTTAAACAAGCGCTGAGTGGGAGGGAATCCACTATTTTGTGTCTTTAGTTTAGTTGTTTTAAGTTCAGAGTCAGTTTAGCTTTTGGTTTACTAATTTTTAATTTTTAGTTTTGAGTTCAAAGTTTTTCAGAAAGTTGAGAAAAAGAGAAGACATGGTCGAGTGTCTAAATCGATCAATCCCTTCAGAGATCGACCGATCTGTTGATCAGGTAAGTCGAAGTTCAATTAAATTGAAACGGTTTTCACTTAATTTAGACCGGATTTCTTCCCTTCTTCCCCCTAACTCGATTTTTTTCCCTCATTCCACCATATTCAAACTCAAGTTTTCTCTCAAAACTCCCAAATCACCATTGATCAATCTCCACCAATTTTCAACCGATTTTTGCATTTCTTGAGCCTATTCCACTTGATTTTTCGTGATTTTTCCGATTCTCCCACTCCTTTTTCGATTCAAGCAAGTTATGGAACCATATATCTCTTTGAAATTCTGATAATTTTAGGGTTTATAGGGGTTTTAGGTTTTGGTTGATTTAGGTATTGGAATTGGTTGATTGTGGCCTTATTGCTTGTATTTGATGACTAATTGAGACATGCATTATGATTTTGGTTGATTTGTGTTGAGATTTTGGGATTTTGAATGTTCGGTTTCAAATTTTCATAGGGATTGTGGGTTTGGTAATCTTAAGATTGTACCATGGCCTTGTTTTGCTTAATTGAGAATGATGAATGCTTTAGCATTGAGTTTGGATTGCGAGGATATGTTGTTTGAATTCCATTAGTTTTAATTGCAATGTTTATGAAAATTTTCACTTGATTTTTGATACCTTGGATGATTGTTAGCTTGAATTCTTGCTAATTTTGTGTTAGTATTGCTCAATCATTGCTTACAATTGTCCATGTTTAATAGTGATTTCATTTGGAATGTTTTAAAATTTTGGAATTGGTTGTGTCTTAAAGGTAGAAGAAGTATCTTGATTCTTGCTAATTGAATTAGTATTGCTCGATCGTTGCTTAATACTTCATAACATTGTGGTTCTAGATTGATTAAACGTATTTTTTTATTGAATAAGTCGCTCACTTTTTTTTGAGGTCTTCTTCTTTTCAGGATGGATCCGCATGCTGAATTCTGATACGGTTTTGAACCAGATTCCGAAGTCGAAAGTGACAAAGTACGACCACCAGCACAACCGGCAACTGAAACTACTAGCACAAGGTGATCCACTCGGCTCTGAACCGCGAAGCAACCTAAGCCACAAATCGACCATTCAGATTCTGCTAGACCACCTGCGGCCAAGAAGAAACAAGCATCTGCTAAGTAGAAAGGAAAAGCGGTCGCTAGTAGGAGTACAAACAACAAGGAAGAAGAAGAAGAAGACCCTATCCTTGAGCCGAGGTTTACTCAATCTCCATGGCCTTGCACACCAAGAAATCGGTTCAACAATTTCCACCTCGATCTAGTAGTTTCCCAACCAAAGATTCACAAGGGTTGGAAGGAGCGGCAATTCACCGATAAGTGGGATGAGTTTAATTCATGTTTTACAACGCTCTGCTAAGAGCTTGATGGAGCTGACCCAGTTGGCCGATCATGCAGCTTTGACGGTATTAGGTATATACGACGATGTGGTAGAGATCTTCACTCGGATGGGTCTCAGAACCTTTCCTTTCCGAGACTATCCTCTTTATCCAAATCTAGCGAGGCATTTCTTGGCCTCATTCTGCATTCACAGCCCCAACTCAGATCACGGCATCCCTACATGTCCAATACCGAGGTACAATTCCTTTGCCTTGGTCGTCTTTATAGGATTTTGATGGCAGAGTTCGGTCTTATCTTCGGGTTCCGTGCAAATGGGAACCTTCCAAAACTGCCCAACTTTTATTCTTACAGTGATTAGTGTGATGTTATTGCACATGGAAGGTATGAGTCTCGTGAAGCGAAGCTCACCGGCATCCGCAACCCAGCTATCCGCATAGCACTCAAGATCTTGGGTTGCACATTTTCCAGCAAACCAGAGGCGGCAGCGGTTAATTCTCAAAAGCTTGAGCTCTTTTATTATGTCTTATGCCATTTCACAATGGTTACATATGAGGTTGATCAGGACCGAGATCGTTATGATGCTAACTTGGGATGGATATTTGCCAAGATCCTAGCTAGCCGAAAGATTGATGTGCTGAGAAACCCGACTCGAGTTGAGGTGATGGGTAGTCTATCTACCTCGTTTTTACAGTATGTCGAGATTCCTCTTGGGTTGTTTACTTTGGCTAAGACGACCAACCGGGTTATTTGGGCTTATCTCTTCTCGAACAAGTGGTTCATGAAGACCAAGGCCTACATGTTTCTGCATTCAGGAGGTCAGAGGTGCAAGATTTAGTTGTCGCAGTAGGATATCACTAGCTTCACTTCCCTGGAGAACATTCGCTTTCTACCGGAAGCTGGGGGGAGCAACACCTGTATCAGATGCGCCGAGATTCCCCAGAGAGCAGGTTCAGAGTCTGCGGTCCACTCAGCGATGGCAGCGGGATCTTAGTCCAGAGGACGGTTCACCTATCCTACTTAAGGATTAGAGTGAGTTTGATTTTCCACCTTGACGTTCCGACTTCACGGACTCCAAACTGATCAGATGGACCACATATGCCGCCGAGATGACTCATAGCATGGTTCAGAGGATATAGAGTGTGATAGCAAAGATCAGACGCCCATCATGTTTTGGAGAACATCAGGATCAGAGTAATGATAATGAGGAGCGTTCAGCTAGGAGAGTGAGAGGATGCGGCAGCTCGGGATAGATTTCAGATTGATGGCGCTACAATTCTGAGTACCTTTTTCTTTTTCACTTTGGACTTATGTATTTTACTTTTATTTTGGATTTTATGTGTTTAGACTTATTTACTTTCTAGTCATTTTTCTTCTTCCGGATTTATTTTCACTCTGGGACGGTGTGAAGTAAGTCTGGGGGAGGGGATATGATGGTTACTAACGTTATTTTGATGTTTTTTCATTCTGGCGAAAATTTTCAAAATAATTTCGTTTTGTTTAGATGAGTCTATTCGAGTCGGAGGAACAATGACAAGAATCTGTGATGCCTACTAACCCGGTATAAGTTCGATATCATTCTCTACTTGACTACTGACTTAGATTAAGTGCCACATTTAGGATTGGAACCCAATTGACTAATTTCTATGCTTTTGAAAGTTCTAGTATTTTGGATTGTTAATGGTTGGATACTAGCTCTATTTCAGTATGACTTAAATTTGATCATAAATTTTCTTGTTTGTGGTGTTGGTTATACATTGAAAAGCTAGGTATCTTGCTCTTCAATTCTCTGTAAAACCGACAAGTTCTTTCAGTATGATCTGGATCCTTTCTCTCTCTCCCTTCAGAAAATAAAAAAATGGTTCAGAAAAAGGGTTGAAAGCGTGACCTAGACGTCCGTAGTCAACCCCTGTGAATTGCTGGCTGCTAAAAAAAGAAAAGAAAAGCACAAAAATACGAAGATAAAAAGAAAAAGAAAGTAATAAGAAAAGAAAAAAAGAAAGAAAAAAAGAGGAAGTGAAAGGGGGAAAAAGGGTCAGGACCAAAAGTCGTTGGATGCTCTGTTAGGTATGTGCGCTTTGATAGAAAAGATAATTTAGCAGGCATTGATCGATACCCCATAGGCAAGAACACATTATTTGTACTTAATTGAATTTAGAGAGCTGGTTGAAATGATTTTATGGTTTGATTGATTTGGAATTTAGAGTAGAAAGCATGCCATTGGTTGTGTGGTGGTAAACAGTTCATTTGCAATGGCTGTCTAGGATTGGTATCTCGTAGTTTTTGGTGTCTGAACTTGGGTTGCTGAGATTCTGAGAGTCCCTGTGTGGTCCTTTTCAAACCTCTTCTTCAGATGCGGTTTTTGCTTTACTTGAGAGCAAGCAAAGATCTAAGTCTGGGGGAGTTGATATCACTACCTTTTAACGCTTTTTAGTGGGTATTTATACTTACTATTAGCGTTATTCAAGTGTTATCCTTGTGGTTTTAGCATGTTTTCATGATTTTGGTGTTTCAGATGTTCTGGAGCAAAAAAGGATGATTTTGCAGGAGATTTCAAGTGCAAATGGACTAAATGGACATGGAAGGATCGATTAGGAGTGAAGTTACGGAGAATCAGATCGATCCCTTTGAAGCACATATCGATCGATCCCTTTACACGAGCTAGAGAGAAATCAAGAAAAAGACACATTTGTCCTCAAGATCTATCATTAGTTTCATTTATTTGGGTTTTATTTTCAAACTATAAAAGCCTTCTGGCTTATTTTTATTTTCAGCAAGTCTTTGATCCCTCAATTGATTTGGAGAGTTTTTCACAGAGAAGAGATCTACATATGTATTCTAGATGATTTATGAACTCTGACTTCTTTATATACAATTTGGCTTTTGAATTCTGCAATGTTTACTAAATCTATGATTTATGTTCTTGCTATCATGTATGAGTAGTCACTTTGTTAGGTTTTAGGGTTTTCCTAGGGGAAACCAGGTTAATTGTTGGGGTTTAATAGAATGGATTAAAATTTGTTAGGTTCTCAGTCTAGATTTGTTCTTAGTGCATGAATTAGAGTAGCTAACTAGTTCATTGATCATAGAATTATAAACTCAAAGGGATTTAGTTTAGAAGTCTGACCTAATCTAGATGAATAAGTGTATTTGCTTGCGGGAGTACTATCTTAGGGGCTTATGAACATATCGAATCTGAATTGCAATGCATGATCGAATTATCTAAATACGACGGGAGTTTTTCTTTAGTAATTCGAGCATAGGGATCTAATACTCCGGGAGGAGATTAGTCTATTGTTGTTTTTTGAGTTGGGAACTATTTTCAGTAATTAATCATGCATGTTAACCTTGATCTTTAACTTGAATACATGCAGAATTCTCTATTGCCTAGCATTTTCGTTCAATTGCTTTACAACCGTTTTTATTTTATCGTTATTGTCATTTCTTGATTATAATCACTACTTTAATTTGTTGTTAGCTTAATTCAATTTAAAACTGAGAGTCGTACTTCCTTGGTTTCTGTGGATTCGATCCCTCATATACTACTGTGTTTGTTGTGCACTTGCAGTGAATGTATTTGGGTTAAAACATGAGTGCATTAGAGGACATTCACACGAACAAGAAGACATGCCAGATACAAGATCCGCTTGCTCGATAGGTGGTTGAGGCGACGAGGAAGCTGATGGAAGAGCAGGCATCTCAGGAGTCTATTGATGCTGGTGACCTCCCGCTGGATACCCAGTATGAGATTATGTCTCAGGTATGTACCATCTAAATTTCATTTTAAAAAATTGCATATCAACAATTTCTTAACTAATGCTTTTTATTTTCTTTCTTACATGCTACAAAGAAACAGAAGGTGCGCATGTTCAGGTTTGGGAACATGGCCTCCTACTGTTTCGCAGGATCCTGCCGATCGAGGGATCCATACCAAGACAAGGATTTAAGACGGAAGGACGCGGCTTTGGAGACTATGCAGTAGAAGATGGATGAGATGCAAGCCGAGCAAAGGGAGCGAGAAACTCAGATCCAAGCTCGGCTTGAAGCCACCACAGTAGTTTAGGGTTCGTTTTAGACATTTATCGTATGTATCAGATTTTATGAATATTTTTGGTTTTTGTAAATATTTTGCAATTTTTATTTTATGGATATATTTTGAATTTTAATTATTTAGTAATTGTTAATTAATAACTAAATTTTTTATTAATTAATTAGAATATATTTTTATTTTAAAAAATATGATCCGTCAATAATTCTGTTAGTATTATTGATGAATATTACTAACGGACAACATCCGTTTATAAGTTGCCATCAGAAAACCCCTCAGTAATCTGTCAGTATTCCTGACAGGAATACTGACGGATAATTACTGACGGTTTAGTTATTGACGGGTAGTCCGTCAGTATTCTGTCATTATTTCCGTCAAGAATACTAACAGAATTACTGACGGATTAACATTAGTGACGACTTGATATTGACGGTGTTAACCTTCAATTTTCCGTTAGAAAAGACGAATCCTGGCGGAAAACTGACGGTTATGTCTGTTAGTTTACGCGTGTTTTCTTCTAATGAATATTACTTGCACGCCATCACACTGATACAGTTCAAGATTAAAAAATAAAAAAATGTTGAAATTGATTTTGTATAAATTTTACTTAAAACAATTCAGATACGTACTAACATATCCTCTCGAAACATGAAACTTCTATAGCACCCAAGGATTGTAACAACCCCTACTTTGGGCTACAGAATTCTCTTTAGGCGATGTGGACGCCACCTTCTTGTGGATTGTAATGATACATGTACACTACCGTGATATTCGATTAATTATCTGAAAATTGTCTCAGCTCAAAGATATTTAGTTTAGGAAAATTGCAATCAATAATAACTTCATATACTATAATTATAATTAAGTGTATAACACCTAAATGCTATAATTACTATACAATTTTCATAAATACAATTATGTTCTTTCTTTTTTTTCTCTCTTTCCTTTTCCAATCTCTCTCACTCGCATCTCTATTTCACTCGCTCGTTTTTTTTTCATTTTTTTTTTATAAGATAGAGACTACTCATTCGGATAATCGGACTACTAAAATCAATTTTTGGGTTGAAGATTTATGTCTTAGGTTTAGAGTTTATACTTTGGATTTAGTGTTTATAATTTATATTTATGTGTTTAGAGTTTATTTTTATATTTATGTGTTTAAAGTTTATATTTATGTGTTTAGGGTTTCTATTTTGGGGTTTTGAATTTATATTTGGGGGGGAGGGGGTTTGGGTTTATATTTTGTGGTTTTGAGTTTATATTTTGAGGTTTTGGGTTTATATTTTGGTGTTTTAAGTTTATAGTTTGGGGTTTTATGTTTTTATTTTGGGGTTTTGTGTTTATATTTTGGAGGTTCGGGGTTTATATTTTGGGATTTTGGGTTTAGGGTATATATTTGCGTTTTTTGGATAAAATGTAAATATTCATTAAAAGAAATGAATGATTACATCAACTTTAAAAAAGCTAAGACAAATTATTAGAGGCCCAAACAAATTTAAAAACTCTTAAACCTTTTATTCTCTTCAAAGAAGAGAAAAATTTTAGATCAAAGCTCACCTGACATAATTAATTTATAACAATTGGGTCTGACCCCAAACCCTAAAACCCTAATCTTGTAACTCTTATCTAGGAAAAGAAGAAGAGGCTTGAAACATCCAAGCCGGCCGCCACTGCCGTCTTTTAGTCCAAACCACTGTTTTCCGCCGAAAGGAGACATAATCAGCAAGTGGCCACCCACGAGAATGATGTTGGCCACCTCCCAAATCCATCATTGTGATGCTCGTTGCGCCTAACCCTGCTGGAGGTCAACCAGTGCCACTACCACCACGACATGAAACGATTGGCCACCAAAAGCGACCGCCAGCAGCTCACCACACCGTGACGCGTTCCACATGCGCTTAGCACCGTCCACGAAGAAGCTGAGAAGCGAAAGAGCTCGCCGGCGTAAGAATTCATACCGTGATTTAACCGAGAGCTCGAAGCAGAAGGAAAGGGGTGACAGAGATCTCCAACACCGAAGGAGGAGACTGTAGGAGTCGAGAAGAAAAAGCTTGGAAGAAACTCCGCCGAAGAGGAAGACTAGATCCGGATCTAGCCCTACCGCTACCAGAGACCAGGGGAATAGGAGGATTCCAGCGCCGTTAAGAGGAGAGAGGAGGAGCGACATCCATCGTGAGCCGCTAGTCGTCACCGGCAAGCACCCAACACTTTTGAGATGTCTTTACACTGTGCCACCTATGACTGCCGTTGTGAAAGCAGATCGGTGCATGAGATTGTGCTCAGAAGTGGAGCGCCGAAGCTCTTTACACCACCGTTTTCAACTTGCCGGCGAGCAAAAACCAAGAGATGGAATCACCCGAAAAAGAGAGAGAACTACCCCAATAAGTGACAACTAAAATAGTTACCTTTTTGATAAATATGGAAATCAAACGACATAAGGCTTACGTTGGTGTAGCCCCGATCATGTTTCCAAATATCCCAATGACTTACTTAAATTATTAAATAAAATATTGTGAAAAAATGACATAAATAAAACTTTCAGAAATTGTGTTCTTTTCATTCCTCTACAATTTTGACGAAGTAACATTTTTTAGAGATTTATTTTTTCCTGTTTTATACTAAAGTGAGAGAATTGTTTTTTTTTTAATTCTGAAGAAATATAAAGGAACCCACAATTTTTCAAAAGAACAACCATTGGCACCCTTATTATTACCAAGAAATGTCATGGGAAAAGGTTACCACTCATAATTTATCTTTATAACATGAAAAATTATTAAATTTTAGTTATCTACAAATAATAAATTTAACCATATTAATAAATGATATTAACAATGGCAACTACAATAGCTTAATTTGAAGACACAAATCTCGAAATAACATTTTGGTAAACTCTGCTATATATTATTAATAAATCTTTCACCTTCAATTAATTTGTTAATATATATACATTACAAGAAAAAGAGTATTTAGTGTCATTTGTTTTTAATATTTACATTAGTTATAAATTATATAAATAAAATTTAAATCGTTTATATATAAGTGACTTAATAAGTAGTGATGCAAACATTAATTTTATATCAATATAAACAACCGATGTAAATACTGCATCAATTTTTTAATTGATGTTAGTATATGTCGATTATTGAAAATAATATTATATGTTGTAACGGTTTATAAAATTAATATAAATATTTGTTTTATTTACGGTAACTGGTAACTGATATTAATATTTGTATCGTTTATAAATATTTGATATAAGGTTAATATCTTTTCCGTAAATGATTTGAAGAATAGTTTAATTTAATGAATAATATATTTTGTATTGATTAATTTAAACGATATTATAATTTGTTACACATATATAACGGATGCTAAAACTATATTATTGTTATAATTGAAGTTTGTCAATTAGTATTTCTAAACTCTCAGTTTAATTTGGTTTTTAGTGTTTTGTACTCCCTCCGTTCCTGAAAGGAGGATGTTTTAGAGTTTTTACGTAGATTAAGGAAAGCAACTTTTCCTTTACTTTATGCCTTACTTTTAAAGTGTTTTCACCTAAAACATCATCTATTTAGAAACAAAACTCATTTCTAAAACATCCTCCTTTCAGAAACGGAGGGAGTATTATTTTTGGCTATAGTATGTTGGAATTTGTCTCCTAAATTTTCGAGCATTTTTAGTCTAAATTTGTGAGTTTTGATGTGTTTTTATCTTTGAAAATCTTTCGGTTTGCTGATAATTATTCTAGATGGAAAAAATAGTAGAAAATGATCTTTTCCTTCAAAGTATTCAATGTGGGAGAAAAAGTTTTGAACTGTTTTTTCCCTTTTGCATATATTGAATAAATTTAAAAAAATTTATTTCTTTCTCCAATTAATTTCCAGCATCATCTTTTTGTAGTTTATTGCTTTTGAAATTTTAAAGTATTTATATATTTTTTTGATGAACATATATAATAAATAAATATGGGATTAAAAATTGGGCCAAAATAAAATAATATGGGAGTAAAAATACTCTTATAATGAATATATATATTTTTTAGTTGATGTTACAAATTATCAATATATACATTAGCGATTAATTAATGTGAATTAATTTGAACTGATATTAATATTTTAAAATAAAACATATTATAATCGATGTCAAACCAAATATTTATTATCATTTGTTAACATATGAATTTATTTAAATTATTTATTTTGTCATGATTCATAATTATCTTTTAATTAATATTAATATAATGAGTATATATATTATTCATTAGTTGATGTGAATTTATGTTTTGCATCAATATTTGAAAATGATGTAAATCAATACTAATTTGTGTTGGTTATTTTAAAGTGATATTATGGTAAATTGTTTATGTCAATAATATTTTAATTGAGGTTAATAATAATAATATTTCTTCTAAGTGATGTAAAATAAAGTATCAAGTATTATATATTAATAAATGATTTTATTTTATATATTTATTTTTGTGATACATTTTTAAAGGTGTAAAATTTACACGGTAAACTATCAATTTTCTTGTAGTGATATTATATATATATATATAGAACTAACAAATATGTTATATAAAACTATTCCAAAACGTCGATCCAAATCTAACCCCAAAAAAACCATTCCAAAAACGTCGATCCAAATATGACCTCATAAAAAAAGGCTATTCCAAAGATCTTTTACTTGTCAGTTGTGACCTCGATGGAAATACATGTACATGATATCTATAGAGTCAAGATGAAATTGACGTTTAATCGTTTGTTTGAGACACTAAAAACTACAAAAAGTATTAAATTGCTGCCCAATCAAAACTATCCCTCCTTTTGAAGTTATCTTCCATTTACGTCCACTTCACTTGGCTACTATTCTTGCTCTTTGTTTTTTCTTTTTTTAAGAAGTTCGAAATCATCTTTTTCAATTATTCATTTTAACTAATTGTTGATCCTTTCAACGCTGGAATAATTGATATTTTTCAGGAAATTTGTATTTGTTGACTTTAAGAAAGAGTAACCAGCCTGTTTTGGGGAAGATCAATCATTTGTGTTATTCTAAGTGACAAAAGTATAAATACGTTCACATCCTAAAATATCATGTTTGGGTTGCGTCAATAATATAATTATATATATACTCCCTCTGTTTTCTAATCATTTTAGCTATATTTTTTGTTATAAAAGGAATGTCATTTTGAATTTTCAATGCATAAATTAAATGAATTTGATTTTTTTGACCAATAAAATAATTACAGCATTTTTCAATTGTTTAATTAATATTCTTTAATATTATTTTTATTGAAGATATAAGTTTCTTGTAAAAAATCTAAAATGATAATCATTAAAAACCGGAAGAAGTATATGGATCATTTGTTTGTTATTTGTGAAATCACTCCTAAAATACACACTATATAGTTTTAATTTACCATAAATTACAACAACTAATTTGCGTATTCTAGTATAATTTTTGAACCAAGCAGAGCAACACGAGCTTGCGGCCAAATTTATATTTTCAAAAGTTTATACTAAGAACCGTCTCTTTTAAAAAAAATTATTATAAGAACCGGCCCATATTTTCATTTCATATTGCGGTCTTTAAAATCTCAGGACCGACTCTACAACAGTATTAAAATGAATTTTTGATCTACTGATAAAATCACTACATTTTATAAAATTAAGATTTAGATATAAATACTTCGTACAATCGTTGAAAGGGTCACTCTTCATTTAAAAAAATAATCAAACATGCAAATCGTATTTCGTTACATCATATTGAAATCACTCATAGAGATATAATTTAATTTTTTATTATAGTTGAATCCAGTGTCGTGTCTAGGGTTACAGAGGCTGTAGGCGATTTACAAAATATGGAACCTTAAATATTAATTAAAAAAATAATATTGAATATTCAAAAAATATTTATGATAAAAGGTAATTCTAAAAACATGAAGTCATGATTTTTATTTCCTTTCTATAATAAATTTTTAAACCAAATTTTCATATTTAATGTTCTGTACAAGTTCTCTTTTTTATATATTTGATGAAAAATCTATCCAATTTTTTGTGACATAGTTGATTGCTAGAATCCTCATCAATATCTGATAAGTAATCAAAGAGTTTAGTTAACAAAATTGTTGGGATTGTGAAAGCCCATGTCCAACTATATATTGTCCGATTAGTACGATATCGTCCAGTTTGGGCCTAAGAGACTAGCCCGCATGGATTTACTTTTGATTCCCCCCCCCCCAAAAGACCTTGTACTAATTAGAGTTAAAAATCTCTTTATATATTAGATTCTCTTTTGTTTAGTTTCCAATGTGAGACTTTTTTTTTATATCAACCATTCTCCCTCTCAAACTAAGGACCACATTCATCTCGTGTCCCACATCTGACTTCCAGGATCTTCTGACTTGATCTCTGCCACACATACGTCCCATTCATAACTCAAATGGTATTTTGGTATTCTTACAGGTTTCTCGTCAACATGATGATAGTAGGATTTTTCAGTCCTACTGGGTATCAATTACCTATCGTTGTAGTATAGATGGGTTGTCAATCCATAATGGGAATGTACTAAACAATTTGGATGCAATGGATGCTTAAAAGTCAAGCTAAGTGTTAAAAGGGGTTGTTGTTAAAAGGTCCTAAGTGCAATGAACATAAAATGCATTAAGACAGAAAGAAGCATAAAACACTTAAATG
This sequence comes from Iberis pinnata, assembly GCA_900406425.1. Taxonomy (NCBI): domain Eukaryota; kingdom Viridiplantae; phylum Streptophyta; class Magnoliopsida; order Brassicales; family Brassicaceae; genus Iberis; species Iberis pinnata. Next base: position 5,575 of record OVBE01006820.1, on the reverse strand, counting down.
TAAAAACAGAGTAAAAGCAAAGAAGGTGAAAGGTGCAAGCAATGTAAAGCAGTTCCTGAGGACAAAGGGTAATTGACTAAGGATCCATCCTAGACTACCTAAGTACCTAACATACCTCATACAATGAAACCCTAGACAGTAGAAACATATACAATCAATTCCAATTCCTTGGCAACCAATCTCAAGCAAAGCAATCACAG
>OVBE01006819.1:0-19281 GCA_900406425.1 Iberis pinnata | reverse complement strand
GCGGCGGCGGCGGTAGGGTTTTCCTGCTGTTTCCTAGGGTTTCCAGTGTTACCTCTACCGGGCCCGGGCCGGTTTGGGCCTGGAAAGCCCAATTCCGATTCTCTAGTTAGATATTGGGCTTTTGAGTTTTGGGTTTTTGGGCATTGGGCTGATGATGTAATGGGTGATATATTCTGTGTATAAGCTTATATTTTCAATAGAATATCCTTTAACAAAAAAAAAAAAAAAAAAAAGCTTTTTTAAANTCTACTATTCTTTCTAGAGATGATTGAACCCATATTCGTCATCCGTAATTTAGATGTTTCGAGATTTAACAATCACGAGAAGATGATATCTAAGTTTTTTTTATCGTCATAACCTAGTGTCTAGATAGTTCTCTCCCAACTGAGAACGTAAAGAGCAGCAGGATTCGAACTCTAGTTAATACAATTAGATAGATGCAGAGCTGACTACCATTTGAAAAGCTTGCTCATATGCAGAAGATGATATCTATGTGAAATCTGATTCTTTGTTCAAAATTTGTTCAAAAGATAACTGTAGAAGATAATATAACCAAATTTTATTATATACGTGCTAAAATGAAGAAACTAAAACTCCAAATGCATTCATTGATTTTTAGGGGGGGGAAAACATAACTTTGTATTTTCTCACATAAGCTTTTTCTTCATAGTACAAATCTCTACATACACCCTAAAAAAGAACCAACAAGAGAAAATCCTAAGTACCTGAAAACTATTTTAGTATTTAAAAGCTAATGATTGCAAGTAAGCTCGAGCTTTAGCAGCTATGGCTAATGATTCTTCATCTTCTATTTCCTTTGCATTAGTCACAGCTTTAACATAAGCTAATCTTGCTTCTTCCATTTTCCTCACTTCATTTTCATCTACATCATCCTGTTTTTTTTAATGTATTTGCAAAAAAAATCATTAGATATGACATAAAACAAGAGATGATCTTTTATGGATTTTTGACTTACAATATATGGAAGATGATCAAATTCATATGGTGTTGTATCATAATCTCTGTCGAGTTTCTTCGATTCGGTGTTAGCTAAAGTTTCAAATACCCGAGCGAACAAAGAGATTTCTCCTTCAACAGTATCTAACTGTTCTTGAAGCTTGATTGCTTTTGTTCCTGTTGTTTTTGCTTCCCATTGAGTCTTCTCAAGAGCTGCTTGCTTGTCTGCAAGTTTGATCTAATGGAGATTGCAAAAAAGAAGCTATTAAGACAATATGATGTAAAAAAAGGAGAAATCTTTAGATTTGTATGCATTAGAAGCAACAAATACTCTCCATTTTCTTCGAATCAGACTATAAACTTAACAACAAAAGTAAAGATTTTACCTTTGTGTCAGATAATTGTAACTGCATAGACTTGATAAACATTTCCTTCTCTGCAACCAAACGTTTTGTTTCTTCAAGCTTTTCTTGTATCTCATTTACCTGATTCTTTGACATTTCCATTGACTTTAAAACCTCTTCTTTCTCTGATAGTTTTGTCTGTAAATCATTCACTTGCTCTCTTAATCTACTCATTTCTTCCTTTTCTGCACTAGCCAAAGCCTTTGCGTTTTCGCTATCTTCTCTAGTATTGTTCATATCATCAATATTTCCCTCTAAGTCTCTCTTCTTTCTTCCTTGAACTGTTTGAGATGCATTTCTTCCCTTTGGATCAAAGTACAAGCAATTACAAGTGAATAAGTTATACAAAATCACCTTGAAATTCATTTGGCATTTACTACACATAGTGATTGAAAACAATTATAACCTCTTATGGTCCATATACAAAATTTGTATTAACTCATTAAGCTAAGCTAATATCAGCACCAGAGTCTGTCCTGAGATATTAACGACTGCAATCTAAAATGAGAAAACTAGACCGATTTTTAAACTAAAACTTTTAAAATAGACCGGTTCTTAAACAAAACTTTTGAAAATAAAAATAGATCGCAAGCTCGTTCTTGATCCGCACATACCCTAAAAGATAAGATTACAAAGATACATATATAAAGATCACCAAGATAAAGAAGTGAAACATCTTACTTTTCTGGATAATGATTCTTTGGAAGGCATCTTTGTGTAGATCATAGAACCACGCCGCTTAAACGAACTTCTCTCTTTGTGTTCCTAAATTTTGTGTTCAAATTGAGCATTAAATCTCAACGAAATTTATGAAATCTACAATCATATCTTTAAGAAATTACAGTGTTTATGTTCACAATGCCAATCAATTTCTCTCACATTGGCCATATATCTAATTAACCTAAATATGTTTTTAAGAAATGAATCTATTAAGAAGTTCAAATTGCTGAAAATTTCTCCAATATACTAAACGAATTGGTTCAAAAACACTAAATTCACTCTAATCTGTCACCGAATCCCTAATCCCATCGAGCACCCAAACATTTTCCGCTCAAGATAACTCGCTATAGTTAAGGTAATTAGACAAAATTTACCATGTAATGTTCGATGAGAGGAACCATTTCGACGAGATCTTTTAAAAGACGAGGATCTAGATTTCCGTTACCGGAGTTCGTAGCGGATGTAGATTTATGAGGAGATAATCGGAGATCGTCATCTCCGGCAAGCCAAGAACTCTCATCACCAAATCCAGAATCGTTTTGTAAATCTACGAAATGCTGTTGATGTTGTTGTTGCTGCTCATACATCTTCTTCTTCTTCTTCCTTCNTCTCATCACCAAATCCAGAATCGTTTTGTAAATCTACGAAATGCTGTTGATGTTGTTGCTGTTCATACATCTTCTTCTTCTTCTTCCTTCGTATAGATCTGCTTCAGTTATTAGTCTTCTACAGTGTTTGAGCAAGAGAGAGATATGACTTTAATTTTTTTTTTTTTTTTTTCAAATTGTTTCTTCTTCGGTTCCGATCTTAAGATCTCGATTTTTTTTTTTTTTTCTCCAACGTTCATCTGAAACTACGAAGTTTGAATTACTAATCTACCCTCGTATTCTCGCATTATTATCGAGACTTACCCTTTGATGTTTTTTTAAGACTACTTTCCTTTAATACTATATTTTCTTATTTTTTTGTTACCTTAATTACACATTATAGGCTTTTTAAAGTTCATTTAGAATCATGTATTAACGTCTCATTGTAATTTTCGTTCAATCACCATTAGAGTCTATTCTATGTAAAACAACATTGGCTCAATGCAAGAAAATTGTGGATATTTTAACAATATACAGCCGAGTTTCAGGTCAGTGTATTAATTTAGATAAATTTATCGTTATATTTAGAAAAAACATACCACCACAAGATCAATTTCTGTTAAAACGAAGATTAGGAATATACACTAAAAGAGGGAAGGGAAAATGTCTAAGAATTCCTGAACAATTACAAAGATCTCAGACCCAAATTTTTGCATACATTCGAAATCTTTTAAATGCCCTAATCAACGGTTGGACAACAAAATTTTTATCAACGGATGAAATAATAGCATACTGGTGACTGTCACTTTCATGGTTTTTTATGCGTTTTTTTACAAATTAAGAACTAAAAATACTAGTGGTTTTATATCAAAGTTAAAAGTATTAAAAATTGATATTCTTGCAAGTTTTCCTATACAAAAATAAATACTCAAGTAAACATCACTTTTTAATCATTGATAACTCAAAAGATAAATGTATTACATCATAAAAAAAATTGTAGACTGAAAAAGTGACTTCACTAAACACAGGAAGCTTCCAGAAAACATTAAATTACTTCCTCTTAATAATATATCCCTCATAAGAAAATTTCCCAAAGAAGATTTGAGATTAAGGTCTAAAAATGCGGTTAGCATAAACCGGGTCCAGGTCTCACTAGTCTTAGGTCTCATATGATTATTATGGACCCACGATATCAAAAACATTTTGATTTCGAATGTACAAAGAGATTGTTTGTATATAAAACTATAATAATTATAAAGTTTTGGTGTTTTTACTTTTTACCCCAAGTGTAGTTTTGGTTGTGTTATAGTCCCATCTTGAGACGTTTTGATTTCCGAGTTTGCTTAACGTCGTCGTTTCCGGTTAGAGAAACCGGTTCACGATCCTATTATCAAGAAACCAAGGAACAAAAAAGTAAAAACACAATCTAATATGTTTAGATTCAAAAACGTAAAGTAAAAAAGCAAACCTTGAAGGAAGATAGAAGAGATGATTGTTTAGCGAGCTCGATTTCTACAGAGATAGTTGCTTTTGTTAAGTCTACTCCTGAATTCTCCAAAGCTTCTCTTAGTGTTTTCACTAATCTGCTCCATCAAATAAGAAAGTTTCTTACTTTTTTTTGTACTATTACTTAGGGTGGGTATTCGGTTTATTCTGTTTATTCGATGTTCTTTTTTGCCGAATTGAACCGAATAAAGTTCAGTTCGGTTCTGTTTTTCATTTTTGAAGTTCGGTTTTTTCGGTTCGAAAATCTTAATTTTTGCCGGTTTATTTTTGGTTATTCGGTTTGTCCGGTTAATTTTAGCAAGTTCGGTTCGATTCGGGTTGATTCGGTTAATTTAGATATAAAAAAAAATGTTGCTAAACCGAACCAAAAACTGAAGTAAAATAAAAAATTTCCGAATTGAACTAAAAAAACCGAACCGAATTAACCAAATTAAATTCGGTTTTTTCGGTTCGAAAATCTTAATTTTTGTTATTTTCAGTTTTTTCCGCTTTATTTTTGGTTATTCGGTTTGTTCGGTTAATTTTAGCAAGTTCGGTTCGATTTGGATCGGTTCGGTTAATTTAGATATAAAAAAAATTGTTGCTGAACCAAACCAAAAACTGAAGTAAAATAAAAACTTTCCGAATTGAACTGAAGAAACCGAACCGAATTAACCAAATTAAATTCGGTTCGGTTTTTCATTTTTGAAGTTCGGTTATTTCGGTTCGAAAATCTTAATTTTTGTTAATTTTCAGTTTTTTCCGGTTTATTTTTGGTTATTCGGTTTGTCCGGTTAATTTTAGCAAGTTCGGTTCGATTCGGGTCGGTTCGGTTAATTTAGTATATATAAAAAAAACTGTTGCCGAACTGAACCAAAAACTGAAGTAAAATAAAAAACTTTCCGAATTAAACCGAAAAAACCAAACCGAGTTAACCAAATTAAATTCGGTTCGGTTCGGTTTAAATGCTAAACCCTATAATATTAACTGTTACAAGATAAAGATAAAGGAGAGATTTTTAGTTTTACCCTTGTGAATAAACACTTGATATACTGATGCTACCCTCATGAACTTCTTCTTCATTTGATGGCTGAGTCTGAGTAACTATATCGGTTGCTCTGTTCAGAGATTCTGGTTGATCAATGACAACAATATCACTCTTCTCTTCTTCTAGTTTTGGAGCAAAAGTAACAGTACCTTCAGGTACTATCTGTTGGTTGTTACTGTGCTGTAATGTAAATTGATTAACAAACATTACATGGTTTTTGTTTATTTGTTTTCAGTTTCAAAAGAAGAATCTGAGATTGTATTTACCCAATTCAACAGTTTTGAAGGTTCATGATTCCATCCTTGGTAAGGTGTGGTTTCATATTTTTTTGCCTTCTCTTGTAAGAACTGAATATACTCTATAACCTGTAAGAAGTTTTCAATAACAATGGTAGATGAGATCAATTCTATTGTTACAAGAAACTTAAGCATAGAAATGGTAAGCAGAGCTGGCTCTGAGCAAAGCCGGATGAAACATTCGCTTATAGCCCCATATGTTTTTAAACCCCTCCTCATATTTTATAGGCCCAAAAATTTAAAATTCTATATATGTATATAGGTATGTTGTTTTAAAACAATTATGGCCAGAAACAAAATATATATGAAATATTGGCCCCGATTTTTTTAAATTTGTTTCAAGCCCCAAAATTTCAGAGCCGGCCCTCATGGTAAGTTTTACCTCTAGTAAGAAAGATGCCTTGTCACGTTTTTGGTCACTGTTAGGTATTAGTTGTCTCAACATTTGAAATCTGTATAGAAAACCATTAACAATATTTGATTAATCTCTTCTCTCTGCTATATACTCCATAACCAATTCTTTATGAATACTTTACCTATCATTGATCTTGCTCCTTCTTCTTTGCTCTGTAGCAGAATGTTTAGACCTAGGTGTGTTAAGTTTTTGAACATTACCAGAGCCTCTAACGTCTGGCTTTACTCTCAAACCAACTGTATATAACAATTTAAGCTTGTTAATTAATCACGGCTTAGGAAACATGAACCTGATAATCATCTTAGAAAATACAAACCTCTTTGACTCTGGCTTGTGGAAGAGCTTTCTTTCTTCATGATGAAATCTTCTTCATCATCTAAATCATCTTCTTGTGAACTTCCTTTTGCTGACCTTAACATATCCATGAAGCTTTGGCTCTTTAGTCCAGACCCTCTGCAACCACTTTATTCTATTAGCCTTTTATGAGTATGTAAAAGAGAAACGAGTAAGAAATTTTAGACTAACAGAGAGGATGAGCCAGAGCTGAAACCACTTAGATGGTTATTTGCCAAAGATTGAGACTGTCGTTCCACCAACGGCCAAGCATCAGCTATATATTCAAATGAACTTATTTTCATCATTTTATGTGGCTTCTAAAACACTTCTAATCTTAGTCTAATTAACATCAAGATTCAAGGTACCTTTGTTGTTTACTCTCTCCACAACATTATTCTCTAGCCTCATATGTCCTTTCTTTCCAGAAACAGACTCATCCCAAAATGTGAATCCGCTTGGTACAGCAGCGTACGAGCTGGAATTAGAGTTTGTATTTTCGTCAACAGTATTTCTCTCAATACCACCACTAGCTTGAGATGCAACATTAAACATCATCGGCGTTGATAACTCCGGCTTAGGAATTCTCTGATGATTGAAATAAGGAATGGAGCTGATTGTGTATGTCCCTATACCACCAGGAAGCACATGTTGCTGCGGTAGCTTCTCAGACGATGTACTGGAAGTAGTAGTATCAATCCTAGTTATCTCTTCTTTAGTATTCATACATTCTAATGGTTGAAGAAAATCTTGAGTTTTCAAGTGACTACCTGTTCCATGCACCATCAAAATATTCTATAAACCATAACTATTGATGTATACACACATATGACATAACTCTTCTAAAAGCAATAACTTGAAACAAAAACCTTCTGATATATGTATGTATATATTGGATCAATATGAGCTCTAATTCAATATCTCACCTCCTCTTTGTTCAAGTGGTGAATCTCTAAACTTTTTAAAAGTCACATCTTCTTAGAAGTATGCATTATGAGAAAAAAAAATTGCAGAATCATTGGGAATGCATACTTTTACAACATGTGTAATCCCAAGAACGGTCCTTTATTTTACCTATGACTTTGAAAACAGAGTTGGGCCCAATCAAATAACATATTCTAATTCATGATTCGTCTTAAAGCTCGGATCAGATGCATGCGCACATAACCAAAAAAAAAACGTGACAACTTAAAAAAAATAAACTTTTATATGAAAATATAAATTAAAAACAAAAAAACAGTAAATGAAAATCAAAAAATACCTTGAGAAGACGAAGTTGTTGGTTTTGGATCAGATGAATGACTGCAGAGTGATAAAAAATCATGTCTTGCTTTTCTCCCTGTTGAAATTATTCTTAAATATCAAAATTTAAAACGCTAANCGCGGGTCATCACCTAGTAACAATATAAAACATAAAAATATCACTATTTTTAATCTTATGGTGCATTCTCAAAAATACCACAAAAAATTAGGTTTATTCCAAAAATATCACACACTTCCGGAAGTTCTAAAAATACCACAAAAATGTTTTTGTTCCAAAAACACCACAAAATTGAAATAAATTTAAAACTTCAAATTTAAATCCGAAAACCCCAAAACCAAACTCTATCCCCTTCAAAACTAAACACTAAACTCTACTTAGTGTGTGGTAGTTTTAGAATTTGAACTTCTTTTGATGGTGTTTCAAAGAATTTTTCTAAAAATATTATATATTTTAAATTGTTGCAAAAATATCATAAATATAAACTACTTTTCAAACTTTCGGTCTAAACTTAATTTAATTTTTATGTTTGTATTATTTAAAAAAGGAAAATATTTTAATGAATTTTTCAGAACTTAATTTTATAATATTTTGTGGAATATTGTATTTTAAATTCTCGAGGAAACGACAACATATCGTTTACATATACTTTTTAAAAATGTAGAAAATTTATCTGGTAATTGAGTTTTACCTTCAGTTTTGAATGGACGAGGTTGAGGAAGCTCCATGAACAAAAGAGCTTCGACGGTTCTTGATTACACAATTTAATCTGTACGCGGGAATTCTCACGATTCTCCCGCTTTCTCAATATTTGTTAGCAAAGTTGGCGCGAATTCTCTAAAATTCGACGGGATTATGAACCTATGAGCTCAGATCTGCAGCTTCTAGCGGCTATTTTTAGAGCTGTTGATGCTTCTGGAAGAAAATTCGAGCTCTGAAGTCGCTGAATTATCGTTTATCAGTGACGTTTTCCGGTGAATTCCTTGAATTCCGATCAATTCCGGCTCAATTTGAACTGAAATCGAGAAATTCAGTTAACTCCGGTAGAAACAGCTAGAAATAAAATAATTCTTGGATTCAACAGATCTGTCATCAAAAGTTGCAGAGAAATTCAAAAAAGTTAAACCATAATTTAGCAGAATTCGTAGCTTAAACCAACTGAATTTCGCATAATTCAAGTCAATTCATAAGCATAGAGATCCAAAAAACTGAGTTCTAAGTCAAATCTAGATCAACAACGGATTAGATTTAAACTATAAGAATCTTACCTTCACAACAACGAATCAATCACAATTATCTAAGGTTTCTTCACTTATACACAAACAAACAAAAAATTCGAATCTCGAAATAAAAACTCTTCGATCTGATCGGAGAAAGATCAACCAGATAGCTCTTTCTCTCTCTCTTTCTCTGAGTGTTTAAAGAGGAGATGAGAAGACGGAGATGTTTTATACAAACATGATATAACGTTTCCCGTTTAATAACAATACACTCCGTTTAAACGACGTTAATCTAACGGAGTCACGTGGTGGATGTATAGTTATAGTTGCTTTTTTAGTGTAAGGTAACAGAAAGTTTTATCCGTTTAGCGGCGCTAAAAAATAAAAACTCTTTGTACGCTTCTTTTATTTTAATTTATATTTTTTTATATGGTTCTTTGAATTTTTTTTGGTTTAAGGATTGTTCATAAATAAATAAATAATTTCACCGACTATGGAGATATACAAATGAATCCAAAGATAAAACTCACTTCTTAATGTAACTGATCATACATAATTTTTTAAAAAAATATATAATTTATACACTTAAATTCTCTCCAAAAAGAGTATCATATTATCTTTTTCACACATATTAACAAATTTTAAATTTTTATAAATATTCTAAATTAACTTATAAAAAATATTGTAGTTATTAAAATTGAAATTATTTTATTTTTTGCATTATAAACCTATAGTGCTTCACTCTTTTATATACAAAGGAAGTACTTATGTTTATTGGAAATTGGATCATATATTTGGCCAAATTATTAAACAAAATATCACCTCTACATTTTCTCCCACCAAATTTCTGTTATACATAATTGCAAAATTTTACCATTATAAACAAAAACCTTAGAGCATTTCCATCCATAATTCTTAAGAAGTTTTTAAGAATAAAATATAATAAATATTAAGAAACTTGGAGAAAAAGTTATAAATGAAAAAGTTTAAGAATTGGTTTTTAAGAGTTTTTTTGATATATAGGCTACTTCCATTGGTTCAAATATATTTTTTATTAAAAATATAAACAAAAAATAAAATTAAAATATAAATGGTATTATTTTTAATTGGTAAAAATTTTATAGAGTTATAAATTAATGGAAATGGTCTTATGAATCTTATTATAACAATAAAATATTTATGAAAAGTGGCTTTGGTCTAATGACATTCATAAGTCCACATGAGATGAGGTAGCACCATCTCGCCCACGATCGAGTTTCTGTGTCTATGATAGTGTAAGAATTGCATGCTATTATGTAAGTTTAGACTATTAGATCGCTCGCTCAAATAGTGATACAAAAATAAAAATAAAATACTTATATTCATTAACTCAATGATCATTTTCGGCAACTGAACTCACATGCAAGCTACTACAATAACTTTTTATAGGCATGCATATGAACATAAATTTATAATAAGCCACAATCATGGAGATAGCGAATAACAAATTAATTTACACGAAGCCCTAATCGAACAGCTTTAATTTATTGTTTTTCTTTACCACGAAATTTATATATTAAATCCAAAGAAAATTCAGAATTACAAAAATTATGTACAGTATTTTTTATTGTTTTGGCTCAACGAATTGAAATAAATTTAAGAGAAAGGTGAGGGACTATATATATATATATAGGTAAATAACGTTACATAGGATCACATGAGTATGAGAATTGTATATAAAATATTTGAAAAGAACAAAAATAATAACACATCTCCACATGCTCTCCACTTCGTCTCGTGAGTTGTTAGGTTGTGTCTAAACTTGCTTTCTCTACCTTAATTTATATAGACCATGAATTATATTATAATGACTTAAATCACAGCTAATCTCATAGTTAATTAGATTCATTTCTTATTAATTTATATATTCTCTTCGTTACATATTTTGGCTAAAAACACATATATTAAAAAATATAATTTTTTTACTATAATATTTCAATTATTATAAAATATAGATAATTTAGCTAGTAATACAAAATTTATATGTTATTAACAAAAAAATTTAATAACTTTAAGATATGCATAGAAATATAATTGCATCTTATGTATTAGAATAAAATTAAGCTTCTAGGTATTTTATTTTAGAGAAACTTTTTCAGATACCATAAAAGTTCAAATTTTTAAAATACCACACACTCCCAAAAATTTCAAAAATACTACACTCCCATATGTTTCAGAATTACCTCAAACATAAAAAACTAAATTTTAAGGGTTTAAAATTTAAAATTTTGGGTTTGGATTCACTTTAGTTTTGAAGGAGCGGGGGTTTTGTTTTTTGGTTTTATGATTTAAATTTGAAGCTTTAAATTTATTTTAAATTTTGTAATATTTTTGGAACAAAAACATTTTTGTGGTATTTTTTTAAAAAATGTGGTATTTTGAAATTGCTGGATATATGTAGAATTTTTAAAATATACGTAATTTTTTGTGGTATTTTTGAGAATCTCTATTTATTTTATGAAACGGAAGGTATATGAATTCAAATTTAGCACAAGTGAATGATAGCCTACTTAAAAATACATACTAACATTTCTTACAATTTTATCAAACCTTTGCTTTTTCATAAATTTTATTTTAAAAACCCTAAATTTCTGAAACATTGCATACACAAAAGAGTGTATGAAAGAGCATCAAATCCGAGTTAGCTGTCGTATTTTATTCGTTGTTAATTTCCATGTAAAGAGGAGTATTAGTTGTCTCTAGACTCTAATCATTACTCTAATTTTCTTAATAATTTAATAAACACACAGTAAATAAATAGAGAAAAAGAAAAAGAAACATAAGAAGCTGGATTAAAATAAAACAAATTGCATAATTAGCAATATGGACATTCCTCTGTTCAAATCCTCTTAGGGATCAGTTAACAAATAATTTATACGTTGTCATGTGGTAAAACATGAGTTTAAAAATAACTAATGGTGCATTAAATTAAATTTGAGGAAGTGGACACGTGTCAGTTTCACCTTGTGAAACGCGCCGTATCACGTGATGTTAAAATCTTTTCTTTTGGGTTTTTTTTAAGCTGCCTACTTCGGCCCCTACCATACATCACGTGGCCAACTCACACCTCTTGATTACTGTGGGTCCCACTTTTTTCTTTTTACGCTATCCCGTTTCACTCTCTTCCGTTTTTTGTTTTTAACAAAAAAAAAGTAACTTTAGATTTTGTATTAAAAAGCTGAAATTAGAATAAAAAATATGAAAAAAATCGCATAAAAAAATCTTCAAAGTGATTGTTACTTTAAGAATAAACATTTTTAAAGTGTTAAATTTTAACATATTTATAGTTTTTATAATATTTTTGATAATTTTACAACATTTTTGATAATTTTATAATATTTTTAGTTTTATAATTAAATTGATCAATTATTTTATTTTTAAAAAAATTTTGAATTTTTTAAAAAAATTTCTGAATTGTTTCTGATTTTTATGAATTTTCAAAAGTTTTTTTGCATTTTTTTATTTTTTTATAAAAATTATTAAAAAATCAATTTTTTTAATACTGTTAACTTTTCCGTTAAAAAAATGACGGCGCGTAAATCCGAAGCAACATTGAAGGTTTAAGTTAGCAAAATAGTCACTTTGGATGTTTAAAGTGTTATTAGAAAACTCTGGAGGTTTAAAGTGTAAGTGACAACCACTTTCAAGGTTTTTTATGCGATTTTCCCAGAAATATAATGTATTTTTGTCAATAATAAATATAAGGTATATAAAATATATATATATATATATATATATATATCATTAGGTCTTTTTGAAAAATGACTTTTCTCTTTTCTCTCTTCTCTAGAGAAACGTCGATTCCATTCATGTCGGTTCTTCATCGAAAGTTTCTACGATTTTTTTATCTTCACATTATGTGGAATTGTAACAGGCGGAAGTTATTGATAGTTTCTTTATGCGGTTATATGACAACTTCTCTCTTTCTCTTTGTCAATCTCTTCTTGCGGTGTCCCTATAAAACATGCATTTTATTTACTGATGAACTTTTTTCCTCATAATTCTCTCTGATAATGTCTGATAAATTATGCACAAAATGAAAAATCTCACTATCGGACTCGAAGATGATGCATTTCACATACCATTAGTTGTTTGCAATCAGGCCCTTACCCTCACTCAACACAATTTAATGGTGCAACAAGTCGATGAAAGGAAGCATAACATCAGAGCAATGCTAGTTGCTTTGCCCAAAATCTGGGGAGTTAGTGATTTCGTCTCGAGATGATTCATTGATAACAAGAAACTCCAGTTCCTCTTTCCATCCGATGAAGCACTTCAAGGAGTACTAAGACGCGGACCTTGGGCGTTTAATAATTGGATGATTACCACACAAAAGTGGTTCCCTTATCAAGAGGAAGAGACTTGAAAACGATACCATTTTGGATACAAATTCAAGGAATTCCTATGCAATTCCTTACCTTAGATATGGTGAAAGACATTGGGCACAATCTCAGCCATTATCTTGACACCAACTTTATCAATGAAGGCGGGCACATTGCGAATTTGGTTCGGGTGAAGCTTCTCTGTCATATTGATTCACCTCTGTGATTTCAAAGGCTATTTTATTTTGGGGCAAATATTGTGGTTTTGAAACTTTAATATGAAAAATTGAAAATTTTTCTGTTACCATTGTGGTTCAATGATCATGATAAAATTGAGTGTCCTGTTACAGATGAACATGATCCTGACGAACCTCCGACCGGCGATGATGGTGATTCTGATGACGGAGATGATGATGCGTTTATGGAGGATCGGGTATTGTCACCAACAACCGATTCACCACCGCCACCCTCACCGACATTTGAAACTGATACCACTAGTCATGTGATCACTAAGAAATGCCGAGTCGATGATCAAGCAATTGATTCACATATAAATTCCGAGGAGAATCTTAAGGCAAGGGATTTTGAAGCGACTTTTACACCACCGCTGATTGCTTATCAATCGCCAAGAAGTCCGGAAAACTCCCGTAACCGGCGTATGGAAGAACCAAAGAATGTCTCCCCGATGTATCATGCGGCAAGTTCAAGTGGTGGTAAATTGGAAATTCGCAAGATTATTGATGACGAGGAAAGTCAACAGATGGTGTTTAGGGAGAAGCGTTTGGTTACAGATCTCTATGGGGTTTGGTATTAGGATTCACAAGACGTGGAAACAAACCCATACAACAAAAAGGATGATGCCAAGAATGGAAAGGGTGCGGTGGGCCTGAACCCACCAGAGGCGCCATGAATACGACCTTTTGGAATTGTCGTGGTTTGAAAGAGTTCACTATAGTTCGACACCTTACAAGAGTAACTCGCCGTTATTCTTTGGACCTACTATTTTTGATTGAAACGAAGAACTCTTATGATGTAGCCTGGGATGTGGAAACAAGATTGAAGTTTGATTNTTTCCCCTTTGGGGGGGGGGGGGGGGGGGGTTAGCTTTATTATGGAATAGCAATGTAAGAGTTTCAATTATTTTTATGGATTCTTGTATGATTTATTGTGAAGTTTATTATGAAGAAGGTTATTGCTATTATTCATGTGTTTATGAGCACCCAAATAGACAACACCGTCATATTTTATGGGAGCGCTTTCAAAGAATGGCCTTAATAAGAGACGGGCCTTGGTTATTAAATGGGAATTTTAATGAAATTATTTCTAATTATGAAACTCGAGAGAGGCGTACTAGGGAACCATGGACCTTCGTTGATTTTCATAATATGATTCGGGTTTGTGGACTTAAAGATATACCACATTTTGGTAACAATATGACTTGGCTGGGAAAACGACGATCATACACCATTGAGAGCTGGATCGATCGAGTTATGAGTAATAAAGAGTGGATTGCAATGTTTCCGGCATCTACCACTACTTACCTTGATATGGTTGAATCAGATCACCAGCCTGCAATAATTCAGATACGGGAAACTGTTGAACAAGGATTCAAAATCTTTCGTTATGACTCTCGATACAAAAGTGTTGCAGGTTTTGCAGAGGTGATTGGGGATGGTTGGCAGCCAGAATGTCGAGACATGACTGTAATGGACCGTGTAATTACTTGCCGGAAAAGCATTGCAGCTTGGTGAGAAAATAATAACCAAAATTTACATCCCCATATTAATATGCTTCGGTCATCTATAAATGAGGCCATATTTGATTCTAATACATCGACGGCTTAAGTTCATGTAATTCAAAAGGAATTAACAACGACTTATTATAAAGAAGAAGAATATTTGCGCCTAAAAATTCAGAATCAATGGTTAAATTTCGGGGATCTAAACACAAAATTCTTTCATGCAGTTACAAAAAATCGTAGAGCACGTAATCAGTTATTATCTCTCTGTTCGGGCAACGACAAAATAATATATGCAAACCAGAAGCTAGCTCAATTGGCCAAACATTATTTTCAGGAGTTATTTACACGCCAAGATAATTTGCAACCCTCATCGGCACTTTATACAATTGATACGGTTGTTTATGATGAAATGAACCAAAGCTTAATTTCAAACGCTCAACCAGAGGAAATTAGGAATGATTTCTTTAGTATTGGATCAACTCGAGCATCGGGTCCCTATGTGTTCACTGCTCGTTTTTATCGAAAATATTGGCATATAGTTGGTCCGACATTTACATTAAAAATATAGTCCTCTGTAAGAGTGATAGCCGCAAAACAATAACGGAATTTCGATCGATAAGTCTCTACAATGTCTTGTATAAGATTATATCGAAGATCCTCGTCAACCGTCTGAAACAACTTCTACCAGATTTGGTTTCTAACGCCCAAACGGCTTTTATACCAGGAC
This sequence comes from Iberis pinnata, assembly GCA_900406425.1. NCBI lineage: Eukaryota > Viridiplantae > Streptophyta > Magnoliopsida > Brassicales > Brassicaceae > Iberis > Iberis pinnata. The sequence continues at coordinate 3,726 of OVBE01006819.1, read as the reverse complement.
GATCGATCACTGATAACATTTTTATAGCTCATGAAATTTTCCATGCGCTACAGTCAAAGAAAAAAATCTCATAAATTTATATGGGCGTCAAAACAGATATTAGTAAAGCTTATTATCGTTTAGAATAACATTTTCTTCATTGTTCTTAAAAAGAAAGGTTTCGCATATGAATTGATTGGATGAATCATGGAATATGTATCATTTGTATCTTTTCTGGTTCTCATTAACGGGAGTCCATATGAATACTTCAAGGGTCGATGTGGTCTACGACAATGAGACTTGCTATCTTCGCATTTGTATATTCTCTATGCGAATGTATTAAGTTCTATGCTTACTAATGCAGCTAACAAGGGTGAATTAGAAGGAATAAAGATTTGCCCATGGGCCCCATCCATCAATCACTTGCTGTTCGCGGATGATTCCCTTTTCTTTGTTAACGCTGATTGGAAAAATGCATGGAAACTCAAGGAAATTTTCCATATATATGCTTAAGGTTTTGGCCAGGTAATTAATTTCGATAAATCAACTATTACATTTGGCAAGAAGGTTTTTGCACATACTCGTCCTCGAATCCAAGATATTCTTGGTATCACTCGTTTAGGACGTGTGGGTAAATATTTGGGTATGCGGGAACATTTTGGTAGAAATAAAACTGAAATATTTTAGTATATTTTAGCAAAAGTTAGGGAACGCATCAAAGGCTAACAATGTCTGTCACATGCAGGTAAATAAATTATGCTAAAGAGTGTTGCAATGGCTATGCCAGTTTATACGATGAACTGCTTTTGTTTACCACTCACTATTTGTAGTGAGTTAGACAAAATGGTGTCTAAATTTTATGGGGAGTAACGTCGTCTCGCCGCAAGATGTCTTGGTTATCATGGAAAAAGTTACTACCGAAGAATCTGGGAGGAGTTGAATTTAGAGATTTGTGTCTCTTTAATCAATTTTTACTTGTTAGTCAAGCTTGGAAGATTTTGAATAGACCTACATCTCTGATAGCCCGATTGTACCGTGCTTGTTATTTCAAAGATGGTAGTTTTTTAAATGGTAGATCTACAGCTCAATCGTCCTATGATTGGAAGTCTCTCTATTATGGGAAAGAACTATTGAAGAAAAGTTTACGAGTAGATATTGGTACTGGGGATTCATTATAAATAAGCTATGAACATTGGTTATCTACTACTCCGCCATGTACGAAAATTACAAAGAACGCTCTCTACCAATCACAACGTTATACAACAATGTTTCCAAGTCATGGAATGAGACATCATTAGCTTCCCATATTTTGGAAGCATATCTGGATATTATACGCAAATTGTATTTCCCTCACTTGGCAACGCCGGATCGTTACATTTGGCATTACACGATACAAGGTGGATCTTTTATGGTCAAATTGGCATATCGTCTGACATTATCTTATATTGATCCTAATGGTGTTCCCCATCCACCATTATATAATCAGCCAAATCTTGCCACTAATATATAGAAGTTACTAGTAGCACCAAAATTGAAGCAATTCATATGGCATCTTAGTTCCAACATGTTGGCCACCTTTACAAATTTGTCGAGGCATCACGCTGTTCCGTACACCATTTTCACTAGATGTTGCTTATCAGAGGAAACGAATGACCATCTCTCTTTTACATGTCCTTATGCATCCGAAGTTTGGAGGTTTGCGGGATCAAGTCGCCAAGAATTTTTTAATCCATATCTCCAATTTAACACAAAATTAGGACTATTACTACAGTCCACACTGGACCAAAATTTGCTGCCTGCAATTAGACTTCGAGCAATTTGGATCTTATGGCATCTTTTGAAATCTCGGAATTTGTTACTCTATAACAAATAAAATTTGCCAATTCCATACGTCGCCGCACGAGCCTACAAAGATGTCGAAGAATGGGTAAAGGTTACAACTCATAGTACATCGAATTTTACACATAATCATACACAACCAACATCTGAGACTCATTAGATGCCATCTCCGGCTAGCTGGGTTAAATGTAATGTTGATGTTTCGCATATATTAGGCCCTACATCTAGTTTGGGTTGGATACTACGAGACAAGTTAGGATGTTTTCTACACTGCGGATATAAACTATATGCGGGTCGCCATACAATCGAGGAAGCCGAACTATCAGCAGTTTTATGGGCGATACAAAATGTTCTACAATTAGGATATCATAAGATCATAATTGAAGGTGATAATGCCGCAATAATCGATCTTCTCAAGACGAAATCATCACATTTTCGTTTACATCACTATATACAAAGTTTTGCATTTTGGAAGTTTCAGTTTACTTTCTTGCAAGTGCAGTTTCAATCGCGTGAAGCAAATACAAGTGCAAATATTTTAGCTAAATAAACAATACATGATGTATCTAATGTTTCTATTGTTCATGTTTGCCTTTTTAAACTGCAACCTTATATAAACAATGATCTTATTCAAATACCATAGTTGTTAAGAAAATAAAAAAATAAATATAAGGTATACTAGAATAGTAGTACGCACAACAATTATATATATATATATAGATATATATAGATATATATAGATATATATAGATATATATATAATATTGTATCATGAGTAATGATTTACGGTCCAAACTAGTATAAAATTAATGATCAAATATACTACATTGAAAAAATCAAAAGACAGACACAAATGTATAAATAACACGATTTAGTTCAATTATTGGCAATCGATTTCGAATCGAAGATTTATAATAGGAGTATTTATTATTATAAAAATAAATATTTTAGTTTGAAAATGTAGATCATCATACTAATATTCACCGTTCATTTTATTCATCGTTCACATATTATTACTATTATTAGCAGTTATCAATTAGTCATGTAATAAAAAAATATCAAATACTATAAAAATACTTTTAAAAATGATTAAAGTCAAATATACTCTTTCAAACAATTTTCTTATTTAAACATGACATTGGTCTCACTCTCAATATATTTATATATTTTCTGTCAGCTTTAATATCTTGTTTCAAAATGTTAAATCTGTTTTTTAATCGATTTTATTTTATCTTATAATCAATCCGATAAAAAGACAGATTTAGTATCTTGAAACGAGAGACTAAGCCAGCAAAAAATCTAAAAATATCATGATATTTAAAGTAGTGTCGTGCCTACTTTTTTGAGTCTTAAGGTGATATTTAAATATATTTTTAGGTTATTTAAATATTCATTTAATAAATAAATTAAATTAAATTAACATATATATATATTAAGATTGTTATATTAAAAAGAAAAGAATACATATTTAGTAGGAAAATATTTTTATGATTATGTATATAATTACATTATTTTAAATAGATTAAAGGTGAAGATAAATTTAAAAGCTTATAAATAAGTATAAAAATTTAAGTTAGTTAAAAGATATAAAGGGATAATAACCAAAAATAATATTGAAAAGGAAAAAATATAACAAATTAAAATAATCATTTTTATAGGAATAAAATCAATAATTTAATTCAAACAAAGAATATCAAATATTTGAAAACCAATAAAAATCTAATAATGAGTAAACTAGCATAATTTTGAAGTATAATAGAAGTTTTTACAACTAAATTTTTTAATTAATGAAAAGCGGGGCCTCATAAAATTTATATTTAATTTGGGGCGTGAGACGAATGCCTTTTTGGTAACACTATAGGCACGTCTATGATCTGAAGACTAAAAACATGATATATATAAATATAT
>OVBE01006818.1:1292-19282 GCA_900406425.1 Iberis pinnata | reverse complement strand
TGTACTCATCTATAGTTTTAGTGCCTTTTGTCCACTGTTGGAGGTGATGTTTGAGTTTTTTAATATGTCCATAGTTTGGCTTTGCATAGGTAGCAGAGAGGTGATCCCATATTTCAGAAGCGGTTGTGGCTCGAGACACAATCGGCTGGACCGCGAGAGAAATAGCACCGAGGAGAGCGCTATAGATGAGTTTGTCCTGTCTTTTCCATTGAGTGAATGCAGGATTGGCGGTTGTAACACCATTAGTTGTGAGAGTGGGGGTTGGAGCCTGAGACGGTCCGTCAAGATGTTGAGCAAGTTCATAGCCATCCAAGAGAGCATGAACCTGTTTCTTCCACACAAGGTAATTTGTGTGAGTAAGCTTCGTAACATTAGTCATTTTGATGTTCAGAAGTTGCTGGGAATCAGAAAGAGTGATTGTGTCTGAGTGGAGAGAAGAAGAGTTATCATTTGGAGCCATAGTAAATGTTTGAGATGAACGTGAAAAGAGAAAAAAAAATTTTAGAGTATCGGTGGCTCTGATACCATATAGAATAGGGTTTCAACCTGTATTCATCTTAGGACTTTACAATGTTATATACAGAGATTATATTTTACATAAGGAAAATATAATAGAAAATCAATGCTATAAACCATCACACGATCACAGGAATTAGAATATTGACTTTCCTTAAAACACGTATGTTCTTTGCTTTATTTTTAGGTATTTTCACAAAAAAATATTTTTAAAGTTTTTTATTATTTCCTCACAATTTTTTTTTTATTGATTAGTTTTGTAGTTAAAAATTATTAATTGAATTATTTACAATTTTGGATTACGAATGATTCATTAATATGGAAAACTGTTAAATTTATTAAATCACTGTATTTATTGATAAAAGTATTGTTTTAATATATGATTATCTTTTAAACTAATTTTTCACCTTAGATGTAATATTTTTCTTTTAAACTAATTTTCTACAATTTTAAATTAATAAAAATTTAATAAGTTCATTGTTTTCCACCAATTTTTTTCATTTATTAAAAAATTGTATTGAAAATCTAAAGCATCTTCTAATTTAAAACAAACAAATTTAAAATATTTTTTAATAAAAATAGAGGAAATAATACTTTAATATCACCTGGTAGAAAAGGCACTATTTTTACCAAGAAGTCATAGCAAGCATTTATATATTCGAAAATATAGATAGAATAAAATTTGTACCTACCTCAGCTATATAGAAAAACACAAACTAAGAATTGATGGTATTTATGAAATTATTATTATTATTATTTGTCAACCAATGAAATTATTCAGAAATGGAGAGTAGAGAAATATATAAGCGCAGTGGCACGCGAAAGAAAGATTAGTGGGAAATATTGGATTCTTTGAGTAAAGATTAGGACAAAATTAAAACCCTTTTAACTGAAAACAAAAGTATTGCCAATATCGAGAATCAACACAATGAGTATGTTTGAAGATACAAATGACCCCACATGCTTGCATGTGTAATGTGTTCATTAATAATCTCGAGATTTTCAATTTCCCCATCATCTCTTTCCTTTTATTTCTTTATATTATTGGAATTAATTAAATTACCTCCGTTTCTATTTTCTTACATAGTAATTCTATATTGTTTTTATTTTCTCTTTTTACAAGATAAGTAATTTCCCCTTTTTTAATTTTGGTTAAATATCTAATACTAAAAGTTGGATAAATGGTCCCCTTAGGTGTATATTCTCGTATAAAAATGTAGGAGGAGCAGCTAGCTACCTTCTGCTGCTTAGCTGTTCCTGTCTAGCTGGGTTCGGCTCTTTTCTTTTGCCTTTTTTCATTATTTTTGAATTTGGTGTGCAGATAAGATTATTTGAGATTCTGGGTTTCAAGTAATATGCTTGATTTTGGGGGTTTAGGTTAATTTCTGGGAAAGTATATTGTGAGCTGCGGAGAGACACTGTTACTGAATGTGGAAGAGAGGAAACAGCTGCAAGTGTTTGTTCGAGTGAAGTTGATCTGTTATCGATCTGGGTATTCAAGGATGGATCCAAAGTCTCTTTCTTTTTTAGCAGTTTCTTCTTAGGGTTTTGCATTTGGGATTTTTAGGAGGCTTGACTATCGTAGTTTTTGTAAAGAGGAAGTATGGCTTGTATGAAGCTGGGATCCAAATCCGATGCTTTCCAGAGACAAGGCCAGGCTTGGTATATTCACTTCTCCTCTCACTGGTTTTCTCCTTGTGATAATGTGAAGATTTGGTCTGAATTCGAGACAATTGCAGCATTACTGAGTTCTTTTGTCTGGTAATTGCAGGTTTTGCACAACTGGACTTCCAAGTGATATTGTCGTNGTTGAAGTTGGGGAGATGTCTTTCCATCTCCACAAGGTAAATTTGAGTGTACTTGACTCTATTGTGTGGAATTTTTTGCCCTTCTGTGCGCTTATCTAATCACCAATGCAACTTTGCTTATTGGCTCAACTTTCACTTTTTTATTTATTTATTTGGTAATATGCAGTTTCCTTTGCTCTCTAGAAGTGGAGTCATGGAAAGAAGAATTGCAGATGCATCAAAAGAAGGGGATGATAAATGTCTCATTGACATTTCTGATCTTCCTGGTGGAGACAAAACCTTTGAACTAGTCGCCAAGTTCTGCTATGGTGTGAAGCTTGAACTCACTGCTTCTAACGTTGTATATCTCAGATGTGCTGCTGAACATCTTGAAATGACAGAAGAATATGGTGAGGGAAATCTTATTTCCCAAACCGAAACTTTTTTCAATCAAATCGTCCTTAAAAGCTGGAAAGATTCAATAAGAGCACTTCAAAGCTGTGATGAGGTCCTCGAATATGCTGATGAGTTAAACATTACCAAGAAATGCATTGAGTCACTAGCCATGAGAGCATCAACAGACCCAAACTTGTTTGGATGGCCAGTTGTGGAGCATGGCGGGCCTATGCAGAGTCCAGGTGGTACCGTTTTATGGAACGGGATAAGCACTGGGGCTAGACCTAAACATACTAGTTTAGATTGGTGGTACGAGGATGCGTCCATGCTTAGCTATCCTCTTTTTAAGAAACTTGTCACGACTATGGATTCTCGGGGAATAAGAGAAGACATCATTGCTGGTTCCTTGACATATTACGCCAAAAAGTACTTGCCTGGCTTAAAAAAGCGGCGAGGTGGAGCTGAATCTAGTGGTCGTTTCAGTACTCCAATGGGTTCGGGTACTGTACTGTCTGAGGAAGAACAGAAGCGTTTGCTTGAAGAGATCCAAGAGCTTCTCCGTATGCAAAAAGGTTTAGTACCGACCAAATTCTTTGTCGACATGCTTCGAATCGCCAAGATTTTGAAAGCTAGTCCAGGTTGCATCGCCAATTTGGAGAAGCGGATAGGGATGCAACTTGACCAGGCAGCGTTGGAAGATCTTGTAATGCCTAGCTTTTCTCATTCTATGGAGACTCTATACGACGTTGACTCAGTTCAAAGAATCTTAGACCATTTTCTTAGGATGGATCAAATTATGCCTGGTGGGGTAGGCTCTCCTTGTTCTTCAGTAGATGATGGGAACTTGATCGGATCCCCACAATCAACTACACCAATGACAGCGGTTGCGAAACTGATCGATGGGTATCTTGCTGAAGTTGCTCCTGATGTTAATCTCAAGCTTCCAAAGTTCCAAGCTTTAGCTGCTTCGGTTCCTGAATACGCCAGAATATTAGATGACGGACTCTATCGTGCAATTGACATTTATCTAAAGGTAGAACTCAAAAACAACTCTTAAAACTATCAATGATTTTGGCAGATACACATTGAACTTTGTTTGATGATTTCACAGCATCATCCGTGGTTAGCGGAAACAGAAAGAGAGAATCTTTGCAGGTTGTTAGATTGCCAGAAACTGTCTTTAGAAGCTTGTACACACGCAGCACAGAACGAAAGATTACCGTTAAGAATAATAGTGCAAGTGCTATTCTTTGAGCAGCTTCAGCTTAGAACCTCTGTAGCTGGATGCTTCCTGGTTTCAGACAACCTCGACGGTGGATCAAGACAATTAAGAAGCGGAGGATTTGTAGGAGGAACAACCGAAGGAGGAGGATGGGCAACTGCAGTGAGAGAGAATCAAGTGCTGAAAGTTGGAATGGACAGTATGAGAATGCGAGTTTGTGAGTTGGAGAAAGAATGTTCAAACATGAGACAAGAGATTGAGAAACTTGGTAAGACGACAACGACCAAAGGTGGTAGCAAAACGTGGGAAAACGTTACTAAGAAACTAGGGCTGGGTTTTAAGCTGAAGTCGCATCAAATGTGTAGTGCTCAAGAAGGATCTGTGTCTAAGTCTAACAATGAGAATGTGAAGCTTAAAGATGTCAAAGAGCGTCGTGAGAAGCATAAGAAAGCTTCCAGCATTACTTCCGATATGTGAAAATGGTAAAAATTTCCACGGTTAAAATGTCCAGTTACAGTGTTGCAAAATCTGTGCATCTCGTGTATTTTCTTTTTGTTTAAATATGTTTTTGTATCTTTTGACTACTACCTATTTTCTTGCCATTATTAATTTGTACTGAAACTTCTTAAGAATTAGGAAAACATCAAATATTGTTCTTAACAAATATATTCATGAAAATTTTAGATACTTTATGGTTTGTTGTTTGCCCATTAGGTTATTTTAAAGTGAATAATTTGGGACCGAAATATTTTCTTGTTTTATGTGTGGATTAGTTACGAAAATGCCCCCAATAAAATATGGCAGAATAAAGTGACGAGGTATATATCTTTTGTTTTATATCTTTTTCTTTCGAATAATTTCTTTTTTAAATAAAAAATTATACAGTAGTAGAAAAATAAATAAATAACATGTGTTTTATTTGTATTTTCTTAAACTAATATTTTTTGGTTTTAATTGTGGTGAAATTGTTGGCGAATCGTTAGTAGCTTTGAAAAACGTTCGTAAAGGAGTTTTATCTTCATGCATATGTGATAATATCTCATCTTTTGTAACAGATGTCAAAAAAAAAAAAAAATCTCATCTTTTGTAACATCTTTTGTTAGATCAACATAATTTCTTCTGTCACCTTACAAAGTAGATTATCCAGTAAATCAAAATTAGCAACATGTTTTGGGTATTGTGTACAAATCAGTAAAACAAGAGATAAAAACTTCCTGTATATTTTTATCTTCCGACTTAAAAACATTTTGTGCATCCATGATCGATTTGATCCTATTATAATTTCACCGTTGCTTCACTTTTGAATGAAAATATGAAGTGTTTTTATCCCCTCCTTTCAGCCAAAATATCCAACTTTTAACTCTCCAATACTCTTCTTCTCTTTCACACGCTTGAAACAAATTAACTTATAGTGTGATGGTATAATCAAAATCAATAGGATAAGTGTCATAAGCTTTATAAAGCTTCTCTTGTAGGTCCTTTATTTCTTTAGATGAGTTGACACTTCCATCTTGAGAGTCTCTTTCTACACTTCTGCAGAAGGCCTCAGAAATTTTCTAGTGAGAAACGAGGACAATGATTTGCCCATATAGTTGCAACCTCCTATTTTATTAAAGGATTTAACTTTCATCGACTCTTATATTTAAATAACAAGTAACTCTGCCATGATTTATTGTCAAGAAAAAGTAACAGAGGACGATGATTTCAGCCTCTCCACTTAAGCAATTTTACATAAGCTCTATCAAATTTTTCTAACCATGCCTGGTTGACCATAAATCTATCTATTTGAGTTTTATCACATAATTTGATCTTTTACTCAACCATGTATAGAGGCCACCAATTGTATGAACATCTTGTAAACCTAATCTATTTACTAGTCTTCTAAACATAGTAAATGTGTATTCCGCTCTCCTGGGTCTCCCTATCTTTTCTTCATTGGAGAATATATCATTCAAATCACCGAAGAACAACTTTGGGATAGAGTTGTCTCCTACACCATCAGCATGAGACAAAAAAGAATCTCATAAAGCATTTCGTGTGTATAAGTTTGGAGGGCCACAAACATAATGTAAGTAGAAGGAAACCCCATTTACTTTCTTATATGCATCAATATTATACATAGTTGGTTCCTTTAGAACCCTAAAGGTTACATCATCACCCCTAAAAAATTGACAATCCTCTTCTTTTGCCCACTGGAAAAACCAAACAGTGGTTAGAATAACCTATCATATTAGCAATATTTACGACAAAAGATTCTTGGTTTTTTTGTTTCAGTGAGGAATAAAGCTTGAGATTTTTAGTACTGCCACATGCTCCTAATATGACGAATTGTCAGGGGATTCCTTAACCCCTGATAAGTCCAGTGCAAGAGTTTCATTTTTCAAGGGATGGCTTTGGCATTTCCACCCTCCCCATTTGATGAACTGTTACCACTTTCTTTTGACGAGTTGAAGTTCTTTCACCATATAAATCATAAATTGTAGCTTTCCTTTTTAGACCAAGAGTTAAAGGAGAGACTCTTATTTCTTTGAGAACCAGCTCACTCATAAGTAAATTAACATATGGTCTTGGTGTAACTTCTGGAATAGAGTCTTGATCTTTATCAACATCTTTAGTGTCTTAAATATATTCATTAAAACCAGCTTGAGATGCATGAGTGTCTTCTGGGAGGCGAAGATAATCAAGACTGCGTAATGGAGAATCTTCTAATTGTGTTTGACATTCAGTATCAGCGTGCAATAAAGAGCCACAATGAAAGCAAAATTTCCTCAATTTCTCATAAGTAAATATGCACTAACATTGTTTCTCCATTTGGTGGTATTTGGATCTGCCTAGTAAAGATTAGATTTTTAGATGTAGGCATAAAAATACGAACCCAAGCTTCACTTGCCCTTTCTCTAATTGGTTCTTGAAGAAGAACTTCTTCAACCGTTCCCATAATTCTACCAATTTTATTGACCATATCTTTATCCCTAAAATCATCAAGCATAGGATGAATTTGTACCCATAATGAGAGTTGTTGGAGCTATTCAGGATGTAGCATTCTTGTCCATCGGTCAACAGCAACCATCCAGTCTTTAAAAGACCATGGTCCATTCTCCAGAACTATAAGTAGATGGTGTTCTTGTTTGAAAAAGAATTGTACTGGCTGATCATCATTTACTCGTCCTTGAACATGCCTTTCAAGCTTCCAAGCTCTGGGAAAAATATCTTTCATTGCATGAGGCTTTTGGTGTATCGGATGAAGTCCACGAACAACAAGACTAAGCTTATGATCTTCCTCATGCTTTTTCTAAGTCATCGGATTCAAGTTCTTCTATATGTGTTACACTATAGATATGTGTCAATAATAAACTAGGAAAAGTATAATTATTATAATATTATAATACTCCCCTTAATTATCCATTCATTACTAAGAGATTGTATATTACCTCGTTAAAAACCTTATCATGGCAAAACCCAGTGGGATAAAAACCATGACGAGGGAAAAAGAGTACAATGCCATAATCTCCCCTTAGAAAGTCTTGTCTTCAAAATCCACGTAGGTGACGCATTTTGATACTCAGAATTTGTTTTCTAAATGTTTTAGTGGGAAGAGCCTTTGTAAAAAGATATGCTGGGTTGTTACTTGAGCGAATATACTGGACGTCAACTTCCTCATTTTTCTCGAGTTCTTTAGTGTAAGAGAAAAATCTCATATGAATGTGAGTTGTCCTCTCGCTCTTAATATATATGTCTTGGAGTTGGACGACACAAACATTATTGTTTTCGAATAATTTTTTGTGCTCCTTATTGACGGGTATACCACTGACTTCTTGTATATGACTAGTCAAGGATCTGAGCTAAACATACTTTCTACATACTTTGTGAAGAGCAATTGCTTCATTTTCTTGAGGGATGATCAAGACTTCCATCATTGGGATTATCATTCTCCCTTGATGTTTATCTTGTTTGTGTTCATTGTTGTCTCGTTTTTCATGAAAAAACCCAGTGGGATAAAGACCATGATAAGAGAAAAAGAGTGCAACCACTCATTTCATTATATTTCTCCTCTCTGAAAGCATATCTTTGATATATGCTTTATCTCATTTTAATGTTTTGCGCGTAGGTGATGAACTGTATCTTGAAAGCAAATTAGTAGCGAATAATATATCTGGCCGAGTGCAATTCATAAGATACATAAGTCCACCATTAGCATAATTCTGATTGATCAATNTGGTCGGTCAATCATAATTTAAGATTAAAATGGCATATGTTAGAAAGTTTGAGATTAAAATGGTCTGATAAAAAGTTGGAGGTTTTTATGGCCTAAATTTGAAAGTTCATGTTTTTTCTGGCATTTTTCTTAACAAAACGACGTTGTTTGTTATAATTTAAAAATGACGTCGTTTAGGGTTAACAAGAAACTAACAGACGTCCGTTAACTGAGATAACGCCATCTCTAATTTGGCTTAGTCAACAAAATAATGATATTAATTTGGCTTAGTCAAACATAGTTGGGATTTAATTTATCTTTCGTGATAGTTCAAGGTTATTTTGGCGTTTTCAGGTAATTTCACGTATTAAATAGCAATTTTCCCAAAACTAAACCCAATGATAAACTCTTACATAGAACGAAGTAACGAGTAAGGGAGAGAAGAAAATGAACTCAGAGGACATAAGAGAAGAAAACGAACCTGGAATTGTGAATATAAGAGGAAGAAAGAAATCTATTTTCATCTAGGTTCATACATTGATTTTGGGTTTTTATCCATTAACCAGTGTTTTTCGTTAAACATAATTAACAGTTGACTAATGTGATGTTTATATTAGCAAAGTCAATGAAAATTGATGTTTTAAATGGCTTCTTATATAAATATTGATGTATTAAATGACTCACTTGATAGTTGGTGATTTAAATGGCCTAACTTTGAAAGTTTGTGGTTTTTATTTTATTTTTGTGTGTATGAAAAATGTCGATTCAATATTTGATTTATTACTAATGAAATAGAGATAATGCAACCACTAGACTAGTTATTTTTATTAGTTGAATTTATTCATAAGACAAGTTTTGTAACATTCAACAAATTTAAAAATAAAAATAAAATCCTTACACAAATATCTTTTATCACCGATACAAAATTTTTGTTTAAACATTCAATACGTTGTTATTAATTTTTGCCTTTTCACTTTTTCGGTTAATTCGTCAAGTCGCGATCGTCAGATTTCAAACTCTCGGATCTCTGATTCCGCCGATATCCTTTCATTGTTGAAAGGAGGAGAAAGGGATCTGATCACATACGACGGTAGAAATGGATACCGGCGATATTGAAGAAGCCGCCAGTAATGGCGAAGAGGAATTTTCAGGATCTCGTCTCGGCGGAAGGAAATACATGCCCGTGGTTGCGCACGATAGGGCGGTTGTTGAAATGTCCTCCATTGATCCTGGATCTTCTACCCTCAAGTAATTTCTTATCGCGTCCCTATGTTATTTAGAAAATTCACCAGTGAGTTTGGGAACTTCATTTTCGTGTGGTGTATAGCCCAGTCTTGTCTTCTAGACTGTTTTGGACATTTTGTCGATGGCCATTTTGTGTATTGATCAGTAGAAGCGGATGCAATTTGGTTCATTGTTATGATTTGGCGGCTCTCAGATTGTTTAGATTTTTCTTCTCCCATTTCCCTTGTGAACTGGTAGAATTCGTTTTTTAGAGATCTTAGTTCTGCTGTAAGATTCTCCAATAACTCTATGTTCAAAGTCTACTTTTGCTTGATAAGATTCCATTCCAGTTTTGTTTTACATTTGCTTTAGTCACCATATGTGGCTAAAGTTGTTCCGTCAGATTGATAGATGATCGTGTAAAAGAGAATTTATTTATTTTGCTTGATTTCATACTGCTCGTAAATAGAATCCTCAAATGTAATCTGTCAATGTAAGAATCATGAGCGCCTATCATTCCAAACTCTAACTTGGAATGAACTGTTGAATGTTTCAGAATTTTCCACCCTTTTCATCACGAGTGTCTCACATAAGTAGGTTTTTGACAAGAACATAAAAGTAGTTGCACCAGGAGAGGTGAGCGCTAGTGCAAGTGAGGGGCCAAGACCAGAAGATGGAGTCAATGGCCATCAAAAGGAATCCAAGCTGAAATTATTTGGTTTTGATTCTCTTGTGAACATTCTTGTTTTGAAGAAGTACATGCTATCTTTAATGTTTTATGTATTTAGAAATGTAGAATGATGAACTGACGTTTTTTTACTGCACTAAATGGTAGGTAGAAATTATTGAAATATATTCTTTGAAAGCACGTACTTTGACTTTACATGTCGTAATATAATGATCTCTTTCAGTATGACAGGGGAGCAAGTTCCAACACCATCTAGCCCTAGAGATGGTGAGGATATCTCAATCACGCAAGGGCACCCAAAGGTATCTACCTATTCCCCTAGCTTCTCATTGCTTTGTAAGTCATACAATTGATGATTTCTGCCAGGCTGTTCCTATCAAGCACTTATCTGCATCTTCTTGCAGCCTTCTACTCTCAAGATGGGTACAATGATGGGAGTATTCATTCCTTGTTTGCAAAACATATTAGGAATTATATACTATATCCGTTTCACATGGTAAGGCTACATAGTCTTTGATGTTCCACAGCAGGCTACAAAATAATCATTGCTTCTCTTATTTGTTTTATTTTCAGGGTTGTTGGCATGGTTGGTATTGGACAAGGCATTGTTCTGGTATTTCTCTGTGGCACATGTACATTCTTGACGACAATATCTTTGAGTGCTATTGCAACAAATGGCGCAATGAAGGTAATTTTTTCCCCCACTTTTTCTGTTATATCACGTGAAATTTTCCTTGAATAAACCTGTGTAAAAGATATCCTCCCTCTGTTTTTTTCTCTATCCACAGTTGGCACCCTTGTCAGTTTTCTCGTTCTTTTATGATTGAACAATAGTTAGGACATCAAGTTTACTCTGTAATTATCTTTTGCATAACTTCCAGGGTGGAGGACCATATTATCTCATTGACCGGGCTCTTGGTCCGAAGGTTGGGATTAGCATAGGTTTATGCTTCTTCCTTGGCAATGCAGTTGCAGGAGCTCTGTAAGTATAAATTATGGATCCTTTCAAGGAAATTTCCTTTAAGAATTTTAAGCTTGACACTCATTACTTTCTTCTGCTTTCTTCTTATATTAGGTATGTTTTGGGTGCTATGGAGACTTTTCTAAAAGCGTTTCTTGCTGTTGGGATTTTTAAAGGTATTACTGTGGAACTCATAACCATTGAAAGCTGTGAACTATAGCAAATGGTTACTAGGAATTTGTCAGTCTTCTTCCTAGATATTGTCTTGTTCTTTTCTAATCCATCATTTATCACGATAGTCTTGGTGCCAGAGACTTGATTCATTATTTTGTTGGGAGTGGCAAGAATATATGCATTCTCCAGGATCTGAAAGAGTTGATTACCTAACTTCTAAGTTGTAGTTACAACAAAAGTTAACTTGTTATCCCTTGAGGACATAATCCATTGTCTATAAGTCGCACTTAGTCATTAACATGTGTTTATTTTCAATGGCAGAAACTATCACAAAGGTAAATGGAACTGCAGTTGCGGAATCCATACAAATTCCAAACTCACATGACTTGCAGATTTATGGAATTGTTGTGACTATCCTTCTATGCTTCATTGTGTTTGGTGGCGTTAAGATGATCAATCGGGTAGCACCTACTTTCCTCATACCCGTTTTGCTCTCCATCTTTTGCATTTTCATCGGGATGTTTTTGGCAAAGACAGATAACCCTCAAAGTAAGTCGTTTCTGAGTATTGTTGGATATAGGCATGGAGTTTTACTTTTTCCCAAGTTGTTAACTTTCCTTTTGTTCCCTTTTTTACCATTCGAACAGCTGAAGTTACAGGCTTGCGTTTAAAAAGTTTTAGAGATAACTGGGGTTCTGCATATCAGATGACAAATAATGCTGGAATTCCTGAACCAACCGGAGGCACGTACTGGAGTTTTAAGTGAGTTTTTTCCACCAACTGTGCTGCTTTTTTTGGTCGTCTTTATTGAACTGAAAGGAAGCACAAAACCCAAGAAACTCGGGCAACAACAGAAATCACAAACAAACAAACAAACCAGGAAAATAAACATACAATCAGAAAACTACGGAGAACACCCTCCCAAACCCACACCAAGACAATAACATTCTACGAAAAAACCGACAACAAAAGTCGTCAAACAGAGCAGCGAGAGCGATACAAAGAACGGCGAAGAACACAATGAAGCTTCAACTGGGAAAGACCAATAAGGCTCCCTATTACATGAGGCCACCAAGGAAACGAAGACCGCCGACCCTGAAGACAAGCTAGACAAAGCAAAACCACGCTTGAAGAAACTTGATTTGAAGAAGATAGCTGAATTGTCCATAAGCTTTGAACGTGTGCAAAAGAAGGAGGATCCGAGAAGGGCCACATAGAAAACCAAAAGTAAGAAACCCTAACCAAAGAGCTGAGATCGGCAAACAAGAGCACCAAACCTGCAAAGACCAACATGTCCTACCCAAAGGTGAAGGGGAAACTACCGCAACTTGCTAAGAAAGATCTGTGTCCGGCGAGACTACAAACGAACCAGAACAGACTTGACCCAAGATCGCAGAGACCGCCACCGCCGGATAAGGCCCAAGTCGACAGGGATGACGAACACACGACGGCCAAGACCAAGAGATCTACACTAAGCAACTCCTAAACGGAAACCGAAAGACCTGGAAGATCCAGCCAGAGAATCCATAGCAAAAACCAAAACCCGAGAGAAACACCGCAACTAAACCAAGCCAAAACGGAGCCTAAAATTTGAGCCCATCAGAGAAGCATAACCAAACACCAACGAAGAACAGCCCAACCCGCAACAATGGAAATTCAAGCAGCCAAACCAACGAAAGAAACCCTAGAAGCAGAAGCTAGGACGACTTACAAATATACCACCGCCGGAATCACACGAATAAACGCGCACATCCAAGCAACAAGACACACCGTGAGCTGACCGAGATAGAACGACCGAAGTAGAAGCGGATGGAAAGAAAAGAGAAAGGAGCATCGACAGGAGAAGATGAGGCCTAAGCTGGACAAAGCGAAAACCAAGGACTGAAACCCAGAGGACAGAGCGCCGGTAAGAAGACCCATCCACCCAAACCGAGATCCAACTCACCGCCATCGACGGAGAAGAAGACCACCACTCAAACAGGAGAGCCGCTGCTACAAAAAAAAAGCCAAAAGAAAACCTAAGACGAAGCCAGGGGAGACGACACCGGCGAGGAGCCATGCGCCGTCTTCGAACGGGATCAGTTTAGCGGAGCAACAGTCGATATCGTAGAGAGAGAAAAAGAGGATTAACAAAGTTTTTTTTGCCACCAACTGTGCTACTTATTATAGAAAACTTACTTTTGGGTTTAATTTAGTGAAATTGTTTTATATGTTCAGTTTTTTAGTTTTTACTCTGAAATTTATTTACTCTTCTCTTTGCTTTTTTTAGTGATTTGGTGGGTCTATTTTTCCCTGCCGTAACAGGAATTATGGCGGGTTCAAATCGATCAGCATCACTGAAAGACACACAAAGATCAATTCATGTTGGAACGCTGGCCGCCACCTTGACTACAACCTCACTTTATTTAATATTTGTGCTGTTTTTTGGAGCTGTTTCTACTCGTAACAAAATTTTGACTGATAGGTAAAGAAGTTACACCTCTTTTGGTTTCTCTTTATTGTTTCACAGCTGATCTGCTTTTGACAGAAGTTTCCTGGAGGAAATGTCAAAAAACACTTATCACTTGTGGTTTCTTGTCTTAAGCATGGTCAAAATTGAAAGATATTAGCTTTCACATCATATTCAGAATACAATACTTAAACCTACTAGGGGCCTACAAAGGTTTTACATATTTAGAGGCTATATGTCAGAATAGATTTATCAGGTCTGATACTGCTTGCACAGACCTAATTTTTTAGCCCTTGAACACCTATCTTACAATCATGAACATTTTTTCAATTCATGCAATGAATAACTTCCCTCTATTGCAGGCTACTTACTGCTACAATTGCTTGGCCTTTCCCTGCCATTATTCATGTTGGAATCATCCTTTCAACATTAGGGGTTGTTCTCCAAAGTTTGACAGGGGCCCCAAGGTTACTTGTCTCTATAGCAAATGATGATATTCTCCCTATCCTGATTTACTTTAAAGTTGCAGATACTAGTGAACCTCACATAGCGACGCTTTTCACAACATTTATCTGCATTGGATGTGTTGTTATCGGAAATTTGGATCTTATCACACCGACTGTGACTATGTTTTATCTTTTATGCTATTCGGGAGTAAACTTGTCTTGTTTCCTGCTTGATATTCTTGATGCTCCAAGTTGGCGTCCTCGGTGGAAATATCATCATTGGAGCCTTTCTTTTGTTAGAGCGTCACTTTGCATAGGTATGCATTATTAGATTCTCATTGTAGAACATGACTTTTGTATAGTGTTCCTACATAGTCCATTTCATAAAAAAAAAAGATTCTAATTGATTCTACAATGTAACTTACCTCACGGTCCTCACCTGAAGCTTGAGAGGACTAACTGTAAAGACCCTTGTTGATTGTTGCAATGATTACGTTCTTAATTTCTTGGTCATTCACTGTGGTTGCTATTGCACTTGCAAGTTTTATATACAAATACGTTGGCCTAAAAGGAAAGGATGGGGACTGGGGGATGGTTTTAAGAGTGCATATTTTCAGTTGGCTCTCCGTAGTCTCAGGTCACTCGGAGGTATGCCGCATAAATTATTTTTCTTGTAACCAATGGGCTTTATGCTGAACCTGCCTTGGGTGGTCTGAGTATTTATGCAAATTTATGTTCTTTTCTCCTTTGCAGCAAATCAAGTGCACCCCAAGAACTAGTATCCAATTCCCTTGTTTTCTGCAGACCGTGGGGACAACTCCCTGAAAAACTTTCGTGCCACCCTAAGCTGGTTGATTTTGCTAACTGTATGAAGAAAAAAGGTCGTGGAATGTCGATCTTTGTCTCCATATTAGATGGTGACTACTATGAATGTGTTGAAGAAGCAAAGGAAGCCTGCAAACAGCTAGCCACATACATTGAGTATAAGCGTTGTGAAGGTATAGCTGAAATAGTTGTAGCCCCGAACATGACCGAAGGGTTTTGGGGGATTGTCCAGACGATGGGACTCGGAAATCTCAAACCAACATTCTGGTAATGAGGTATCCTGAGATCTGGGGGCGGGAGAATCTGACAAAGATTCCATCTACATTTGTTAGGATAATCAAGGACTGCATAACAGCAAACAAAGCAGTTGTTATCACCAAAGGGTTGGACGAGTGGCCAAACGAGTACCAAAAACAGTATGGAACTATCGACTTATATTGGATTGTGAGAGATGATGGTCTCATGCTTCTTCTCTCACAACTTCTTCTCACAAAGGAAAGCTTTGAAAGCTGCAAAATTCAACTCTTTTGCATAGCTGAAAAGGATTCAGATGCTGAAGCACTCAAAGCTGATGTCAAGAAATTTCTCTACGACCTCAGAATGCAAGCTGAAGTAATCGTGGTCACAATGAAATCATGGGACATAAGATCTGAAGGAAATAGCCAAGAAGATTCATTGGAAGCTTTTGATGCTGCACAGAGACGAATCTCAGATTACTTGGGAGAGATCAATAGACAAGGTTCGACTCCTTTATTGACGAATGGGAAACCGATGGTTGTAAATGAGAAACAAGTAGAGAATTTTCTATACACAATGCTAAAACTGAACTCGACCATACTCAGTTACTCGAGGATGGCTGTGGTGGTTCTGGTAAGTCTCCTGCCACATCCGTTGAACCACCCGGCTTATTTCTACATGGAATATATGGATTTGCTGGTGGAGAATGTCCCAAGAATGTTGATCGTGAGAGGGTATCACAGAGATGTTGTAACTTTGTTTACATAGTTTCAGTCTCATTTTACCACCAAAAAACATCAAGAGCCCTGCCTTTCAAGGTCAATTTTTCTTCCTCCAAATTTTTTTTTGTACAGTTTATATATAGATAGATTATTTTCTTGTAGTGTTGCAGAGTTTCATTTTATTGAATAGAATATAATCAACTATTGTTGTGAGCCATTATTCTTCTTTTTGTGTTGCTATTTCCTCCAGTTTCTTTCTTTTGTTTTTCTTTTGCAGATAGAACATTTCTGAGGTTGTATTACATTTTCCTCTCGTGGATAATGCCGTTGCAATCTCCTGAACTTTTTGGAAAATTTTGAGATAATCAGATTCACATTAAACCTGTAGCGACATCCACTAATTTTGACAAATTTTCTCATGTTTCTAAAAATTCATCAAAGTTTTCGAATTTAAGTTCATAAAGTGATTAATAGCAAGAAGGAGCCGGTGCAAATGGATTAATGATTTGTCATTTTGGATACTTTTTCATCAGACCATATTAGAGATCGAATTAGAACATCTATTGTAAAAATGAAAATTTTCTCTCTAATAAATTTTCTCTGGGTACAAATGATTTGAGAAACCGTAGCTCTCCGGCTGTGCAGATATCTAATTGAAACCCACCCTATCATCTTGGATCAAATGTAATTACGATAGTAGTTATTTCCTAAGTAACATGATTGGTATATCGGGTTGGGTGTTTCGTGATGAACAAGGTAACTTTTTGGGAGCAGGACAATCTCGAGGATTGGTAGTTACGTCTGCACTTCAAGCAGTACTTCAAAGTTTAGTGTGTGATATGTAACATGCTTGGTGTCGAGGATACTGATACCTTTTTGAAGATGACTATAAACTGGCTGTCAAAGCTTGTATTAATAATGAAGGAGATATGAATACAATCAATTGGATAAGAGGTATTCACCTATGGATGTCCCGGTTTGAAGAAATAAAAATTGGTTGGGTTCCACGAAAGGACAACAAGGTTTCAAACATCTTAGCAAAAAACATGCGAATGGAGAACATTGCTTTTAAGTTTCATAATTCTATTCCGCAAAGTATAGTACAATCTGGATGTCATGAATTTAATAAAGTAATGTTTGCGTTAAAAAAGTAAACAGACAAAAAAAATTGACAAAAACAAAATAATTGTAGTTAAGCAGAGATCCAAACATGGCAACTGTAACTTTTTGTTGGGTACAATTTATAAACCTCAGTTTGTTTTTTGGCTGGCGATCTCGGAATCAAAATTTCTCTACACTGAAAGTTCTAAATTTAGGAGATGATTGGTAGGTGGTTGTTTTTGGCTTCAAGAACTATTATAAGGGGTCAACATCTCTTGTGGCCCTTTAGCTTTTAAAACAATCTTAAGTTGACAAATCAATCTCTTGTGGCCCTCTTCGTTAATGAATTTGTGAAAGAACAATTTTGCCCTTCCAATTAACTAAAAAAATAAAAAGAAAAAGAAAAAACAAATTAAATTGATCAAACCAAAGGACCAACCCAAATCCTCCACCTTGGTTTCACGTTGAACCAACCCAACGCCTCCACGTTCTTCGTCTTCTCTATCTTCGAATCTGCTCAATCCAGCTCGGATTCTTCTCCTCTTCTCAAGACTTCCATTCTGCTCACCTAGGTACACCTTCTTCTTCTTCATCTTCTTCTTTCTTTAATTTAGGGATTTGAAATAGTAATTGAGTTTGATTTTAGAGATTTAAATGAATCTTAGACACCCATAGGTGGAATTACATGTATTAATAGTCTAATAGGGTATTAACCCATAAATTTGTGGTTTCATATGTTAAAATCAATATCAATCGAACAATTATGCAAAATAGAACAATTTGGGATAACTTGGGATAACCAGGCTTAACTACTTTGANGATTAACTTGGAGTAACTTGGGTTAACTACGTATACATGATTAACTTGGGGTAACTTGGGTTAACTACGTATACAGGATTAACTTGGAATAACTTGATTTACTAATATTTTTAAAAATATTGCAGAGGATAATGAAGAAAAGGCGAGGTACAGTTATCATTTTTGAATATGGAGGATTTTATACGAGAGACGGAGACGAGTTACTATGGAATAAAAAAGAACTGTATC
>OVBE01006817.1:2015-19282 GCA_900406425.1 Iberis pinnata | reverse complement strand
AACCGGTACACCAAACCGCTATGAACTTCGGAGGCCATAACTCTCTCATATTTGAAGATATGATGGCATGTGATAGCTCTTTGGAAAGCTGACTCAATTTTATATAATTTTGATGAAGAAGTCTTCTCCTAATTCGCAGTTGAAGATGGTGTAAAAGATGCATCTTTGGGGTGAACGGTTTGGAGCTTCAAATCTAGCGGATCACAACTTTGCTGGCTAATATCTTGCAACTCCCTGGGGCGTTTAGGGTGATATTTGGTTTGTTAGAAAGGTTAAATGCATGGCTACAAGATTCTTCAAGATACCATGATGAAATTTCTATTGCAATGTCTCCAAATTGCTTGATCTTTAAGGCTTTGTCATTTTGATCCATATGAAGTCTCATTTTTGGCTCTTTTGCATCCAATTGATCTCTCTTTTGAATTTATTCATCTTCAACACCTGAAATATGAGATGCATATACAAATGCACAAATACTAACTTAAATGATCATGAATCTAACCTAAATGGATGCAAAATAAAGCTATAAATATGCTAAAATACAAGTATATCAACTCCCCCAAACTTATCCTTTGCTTGTCCGCAAGCAAACCACTAAGGAAAGTGAGAGAGAGAGAGAGAGAGGTTTGATAGTGGAAACCTCAAAGCCAAAAGATTAAATAAAATCCTAGTGTATTAACATCCAAAATATGATACATCATCAATCCCAAAACCAATATCTCTAGTCATCAAATCATCCAAGCACTTTCACTATCCATTCTATTACCAAAAGCAAGCGATCCACCTATCTAGTTCAAGTTATCTTCTTACATTCAAATTGATAAGAGGAATTTTCGTTACCAATCCCCTTACTAATCATTTGTAGGATAGAAGGGTTTAATCGAATCTACGGGGACTAAAGTTGCAACACCAAATTTATAAGAACCAAACTAATCTAGAGCCAGTGATGTTTATGAGTTTTAAATCTAAATTACAAAATGCAAAAGAAACAAGAAACAAAGAAACAAAACAAATAAGATAAAACTATTGGATAATGGATCTTACTATCAAGAAATATGATTAACGATCAACCAACAACGAAATAATCAATCAATGTTAATCATTGGTCTAGGATTCCCTTAATCATACTAATCCACTGTCGTGGCACTAATCCCTTTCCTAATCATGCAACTGAAACAATCTCTTGGATAATTACACAATCAAGAAGTNGTTCTAATCTATGATCAACCACTAAACTAACTAACACAATGTCTTGGCTAGGCCTCATTTAGCATTCAAAAGTTGGTTCCGGCATTTCATAGAACACCTTTCGAGCACAAATCATCCTAAGATCTAGAAATGAGTGATCAAGTCATATCTAGCATTAAGATCACCTAATGAATGAAAATCAAACATTAACAACCATAAATCATCATTAATCAACCTCAATACACATCATATCTAGCCTAGATCCAATAATCAAAACTAAGTCCTAACATGCAAGAACACAAAGAAGAAGAAAGATGCATACAAGTTCCTCCAAGATCAAAGAGAAATCTCCAAAGGAGATCTCTTTGATCTTTGAGAACAAAACAATTAAAATTTGAAAAAAACTAGAGAAGAAGAGTCTAAGAAAGATGAATCAAAGATAAGATTCAAGTTTTATCCAAGTTCAAAGATTCTAAGATCTTCCTTTTACAAATTAGGTTTAAAACATATATATAGTCCTCTAAAAATGGTTTTGGGTTAACCCTAAAACAATTGGGTTAACCCAATTGAAAATCGGTCAAGACTTGAAAAAATGTTGAAAATGTTGACTTTTTTTGTCGGTACCAGTTTGCATTTACCGATGTGGTTCCCCGGTGCAGGCTCCTGGAAAACACAAATTTAAGTACCGGTTTGGCGAAACCGGTACACCAAACCGCTACGAACTTCGGAGGCCGTAACTCTCTCATCTTTGAAGCTATGAGGGCATGTGATAGCTCTTTGGAAATCTGATTCAATTTTATACAACTTTGATGAAGAAGTATTCTTCTAACTCGCAGTGGAAGATGGTGTAAAAGATGCATCTTTGGGATGAACGGTTGGGAGCTTCGAATCTTGCGGATCACAACTTTGCTGGCTAATATCTTGTAACTCCTTGGGGCGTTTAGGGTGATCTTTGTTTTGTTAGAAAGGTTAAATGCATGGCTACAAGATTCTTCAAGATGACATGATGAAATTTCCATTATAATGTCTCAAAATTGCTTGATCTTTAAGGCTTTGTCGTTTTGATCCATATTAAGTCTCCTTTTTGGCTCTTTTGCATCCAATTGATCTCTCTTTTGAATTTATTCATCTTCAACACCTGAAATATGAGATGGATATACAAATACACAAATACTAACCTAAATGATCATGAATCTAACCTAAATGGATGCAAAACAAAGTTATAAATATGCTAAAATACAAGTATATCAAGTAACCATATACTTTCTTATGTAGAGGAGAGAGTGACAATAGCTTGCTTGCGTAAACTCTAACAAATTGCAAAACTATTAGCCAGGAACACATAGCCTGAAGTGATCTTTCTATCATTAAAATCCCTTGCATAATCGCTATATGTGAATCCTAATACTTCCATGATGGAAGACATTTTGTAGAAGATTCCATAATATGTTGTTACACTCAAATATCACAACACTCTCTTAGCTATCAGCATGTGCTATTCTCTAGGATCATACATGAAACGAGTAATCAAGAAAACAATAAACATCAAGTCAGGACGAGTTATAGTGATATACATTAGGTAGCCAATTAGTTTTTGTAGAGTTTTGCATCAACTTTTTCACCCCCTTCTCAGGAAATTACAACACTTGGTACAATAAGATTTTTAACATAGTTGCAATTCGCCATATTGCATCTTTTAAGTACCTCTCTTGCATACTCTTTTTCAAATGTGTATGCCTTTCTTCTCTTGATGTAATTCTACTCCAAGGAAGAGCTTCATATTTCCCATATATGTCATCTCAAACTCATGCTGCATAGATGCTTTAAACTCTAAACACACTTGTTCTTCACTTTCAATGTAGACAAGATCATCTACATAAAGACTTACAACCAACACATTGTTCTCAGATATCTTTAATAAAAGTGTATGATCATAAATACTTTTCTCAAAGCCCTCTTTATTGAAGTATCCTTCAATTATACTAAACCAATTCAATGGTGCTTAACTTAACCCATATAAGGCTTTCTTTAATCTGTAAACCTAATCTTCCTCCCCTTCTTTGACAAACCCTTGTGGTTAATCTACATATACCTATTCTGTTAGTTCTCCATACAAAAAGGCACTTTTCACATCAAGTTAGTGAACACTACATCCTCGCTGACCTGCAACTGCCAGCAAGCTTTGTACGGTGTCCCAATGAGCTACTCGTGTAAAGATTTCAGTGTAATCTACACCTTCTTTTTGAATATAACCTTTTGCAACCAATCGGGATTTGCATTTTTCAACTTTTCCCTCCTCATACAACTTGGTTTTATACACCCACTTCACTTATATTATCTTTGCTTGTGATGGCAGAGAAACTAACTTCTAAGTGTTGTTTCTTTCAATAGAATGGATCTCAATTTCCATTGTCTTCAGCCATTTTTTTCTTATGTTACATCATCATAGTGTACTGCATCAGCATAGTTTGATTTTTCTTCTTGTGCTTTCTCCAATTTCAATTCCTTTGGTTGCAGGTATTGGATTCTCTACTGTAACTTCTGGTTCTCCCAAAGTTTATGCTATCACTTATGTATTGTTCTTAGTTCTACTTGCATTACGTTTTTCTGTGTAATCATTATCTTCTTCATATGTGTCTTCTCCATGAGAAGCCTCGCCATTATTGTTATCATCGCCCCAAGCTCGAGTAGTTGAATCTGATTTGCTCAAGTTCCAATCCCATTTTTCATCTTCTTCAAAGATCACATCTCTACTTACAATGACTTTCTTTGTTTCCGAATTATACAGGAGATTAGCCTTAACTTCATCATTCACACCAAGTAAAATACATTTGTGGCTGTTATCATCTAGCTTGATACACCTTTGTTCTGGAATATGCACATGTCCAAAAAAATCAAAAACTATGACATAATAAACTCTTTGTTTGATACTTGACCATCTTTCCTTATGTACCATATCTTTAACTGTTTTTGTGAGACTCTTATTCAGTACATGAGCAGTCCATCTTGCTAATTTTGGCCACAAGCTTCTTGTCATCTCCTTTTATGAAAATAAATAGCGTACTATGTTCATTATTGTCTTGTTCCTTCTTTCAACTACTCCATTTGTTGAGGTGAGTAAGTTGCTGTCAATTGTCTCTTGATTCCATTCTCATTGCAGAACTTATTAAAGATGTATGAAGTGAATTCTCCTTCTCTGTCTGTCCTTAATAAACGTATCACATTATTTGCTTCTTTTTCATCTAAAGCTTTAAAGACGTTGAAAGCATTGAAAGTCTATGCTTTCTCAACCAAGAAATAGATCCATGTTTTCCGAGAAAAATCATCAACCAGCACAAGTAAATAGCAATTTCCTCTTTGATAAGTTGGAGTTATTGGCCCAAACAGATCAGCATGTATCAGTTCCAATCTTTATGTTTCCCTCCATTTCCTTTTCTTTTGAAAATTTTCCCCTTTGTTGCAAACACTTCATACCTTATCTTCATCTCTGATGTTTGGTAATCCCTTTACCATTTCCTTCTTTTGCATAATTTGAATGAAATTATAGTTTAATGTCCAAATATTTTGTGCCATAAGATCCCCATATCTTTATCTTTTATCTTAAGGCAATTAGTTTTAGAAAATGGTTTCTTCTAATAATTTACAATGAACATACGATTTTTGGTCATGGCTATTTGAACAATAAATGCTCTTTTAGCAAGAAAGATTTGGAACATCCCATCCTCAATGATGATTGACAAGTTCTTCTCCAGTAGCTTTTCAATCCTTAACAAATTGCTTGTTAGATGTGGGACATATTACACATATGTTATTACTTGCAAGACTCCTTTCACTGAGATTCTAATGTTTCCTTTCCCTTCAACCCTTAGCTTTGAACCATTTCCCAGTTTTATAGTGTGATTGAAGCTCTCATCTAGCTTCAAAAATCAAGACCTTTCTCATGTCATGTGATTTGAACACTCGAAGTCCAAGAACCACACTTCAATCATATCTGCATTCTCTACTTCAGCATGTGCCATAAGAAACTATTCTTTTTTTTTCATCAAACTCAACATAGTTTGCTCCATTTTCCAGACTCGTACATTCATACTAATAGTGCCCCGTTTTCCCACACCTCAAGCACTTGATTACATATCTATTCATAAAGAATCATCCTCTTCCACGTCCTTGTGAACTATTTCCTCCTCTTCAAAAGTTCCATCTTCCTCTTCCTCGAGCATTTCTTGGCTCATTTTCAACATGCAAGACTTCTTCTTCAGTATTCCTCTCAACAACCTCACGTTTATGTACCTGAACTGATGCTTGCAATTCATCTATAGTGAGACAATCTATGTCCTTGGATTTTTCAATAGAGCATACTACATAATTAAATTTTTCGTGTCAACAATCTTCACATCTTCCATTATTTCTCCACATGTGCGCATATTATTTGTTGTTTCTAGCACTCTTGCAAGGTAACTTGTCACACCTTCTCCATTCTTCATCTCCGGAGTCGCAAATGTTCTTCTCAGCCTTTGCAATTATGCTCATTTTACTCAGGCATTTCCCCCTTGCTTGACTTTCATTAAGTCCCACAATTGTTTGGTTGTTTCCTCGTGTGTGATAGTTTTCATAGCGGTCTTATCGCTTGATTGAAACATATATTTCTTTCCTTTTAAATCCTTAAGATGTGCCTCACAAGTAATCGTTGTTGAGGCTGAGTATAAACATCAAGCATTCTTAGATCTTCATATCTTGGTTCAATAACACTCAAGTATTCCTTCGATAACAGAAGGTACTCCATTACTAAACTCCAATAATCGTAATCTCCATCAAACTTTAGAATGGTTGTTGCACTGGAATTTTCCAAATCTCACATCTCTCATTTTTAGTGACTTTGCTCTAATACCAAACGAAGGAAACAAAACTTTTGATACCTACAAGATCGATTTTCATAAAATAAAAGAGATGGCTCATAAAGCCTTACAATAATAAACCTAAAAAATAGAAACCACTATGATCCACTAATCAACTAATTAATCAACAACAATACTCGATCAGCTCATATAATTGAGTGAAATTCAAATAATAAAACATTAATAAAGACCAACAAAACTCACACTGTTGTTAGTTTTTTTTGTGAGACTTCTGGTAACGACTATTTTAGCTATATCATTGATGATTTATTTTTCTCTTTCTGCCTGTACTTTCGTTTTACTTTGACTCTGCTTTGATTTCTCTAGGTTTAAGTTGTGAGTGCAAAGTCGGTGATGTCATCGGTCAATGCGTTAAAGTGTCGGGATTAACTTTATCAACCAACAATGTGATGGTCTCTAATGTTGCATTATGCCTCTATCCATAGCTTTTAAGGAGGTGTTCTTTTTCCTCGGTAGCGATGTTTACGACGTTTCCTTCTGTTTAGTTCATTCTTTTCTAGTGCTTCGCAGAGCTGAATCACTTCTCTGCAGATTCTCATAAGGAAATTGATATCACTCAGTGACAAAAAACCCTTTTTATTCTATCTTAGCTTGATTCGATTAAAAATGAAAGTGTACTTGCTGGTCTCTGTGTAATCGATCTTTTTCTATGCTATAGTGATATGCTATATGCGGTATAGATTTAAGAATAAATCATGAGCCTATAAGAATTTTAGCGCCGTTGCCGGGGACCAATAGTGCCTTTTAAGTTTTCTTTAGAGTTTAGTCTAAGATCATTTTTTTTCTCTTATTTTTATTTTTATTATAAAAAAAAATTAGGTGATGGCCATAATATACAATGATTGGCTACATGAGCAAGAAGACACATTCAAAATAACAATCATGATGAGTCATATGAGGAGAAACCATTTAATGAGAGTGTTCTTACCCTAGAAAAAAAAGTTGAGGTGGGTTATCTTGAAAAAGAATATCCAACACTGCCAAGGAGTGTCATAGCTGGGGATCTTCGACTAAACCTCCTCTTACACCGAGCATCACTTCAGGGAAGACATCTCACATTTGAAGAAACAAAGGTAGCTGATAGATTTGAAGAGGCAATATATTGGGTTCCACCAAGCCAACTAGAAGGTATATTCAAATTTAACTATGAGTTTCATGATTATGAATTATGTCACATGCCTAGCATTGAAGATATAACTTCTAGTTTGCATACACCCATGATTATTGATGAATGTTATTATTTGATATGTGAGTCTCAAAGACTAGATACTTGAGGTTTATAACACTTACTAGGAACTATGATGGAATATGTTATGACATTCATGATCTCAAGTTAAGGTTTTAAATGCATTATGAGTTTAGTGTACTTCTACAAAATCTTGCCTAAAAGATGCTCTTGACGTTGATAAGGTTTTGAGTGATTTAGAAAATCCTAACGTTGAGATGACTTTAAGGAGTGAGAATGATGTGTTGTACATGATTGATGGAGATGAAGTTGACTACTTTATGTTGAACTCGTTTAAGCCTGAAGTTGATTTTATTTTTTCACCTAATGCATTTGATTCTTATGAGCCTCTAGTAATCAAGGACAAATTCATGATATATATGCTACATATGTAGTTAGCTTCTTTGATGTGATTGATGTCTTTTTGCCATGGGAAACATTGTATTTCTTTGTGTATATGTTCTATTGCACTAACATGAGAAGGACCAAAGGTGCATTGGCTTAGCCATTTGATTCTTATGATTTGCACATTGTGCTCCACGGTCAAGCAAACGACTTTAAACAATCTCTTGGTGGGAGGCAATCCACCTCGGTTAGTTTTGCTTTTCTTTTTCTTGAGTTATCTCTTACTTTTTTGTTGGATTTATTTTCACACTGGGACGATGTGAAGTAAGTCTGGGGGAAGGTGTATGATTACTAGCGTTAACTTACGTTCTTTTAGATGCTTTATCATTTTGATGAATTTTTTTCAATTTTTTTTAATTTAGTTGATTCTAATCGAGTTGAAGGAATTATGATCTTAATCTGTGATAGATTAGTATCCTAGTGTGAGTTTAAAACCATTTTCTATTGATTGCTGACTTAGATTAACTGATGCGTACAATTTGGAACCCTAATGGTTGATTAATATGCTTGTGAAAGTTCATGTATTTTGGATTGTAAATGATTTGATGATGGCTCTAACCTTGTTATGACTAACTTAACCTTAAATTCTATGATCTGTGATGTTGGCACACTTTAAGCTAGGTGTTATTGTCTTCAAACCTCTGTAAAACCAAGAGTTATTTTAGTATGATCATAATCCCCTTCTCATTCCCTTCAAAATGTAAAAGAGGGATTGAACAATGGGTTTCCAAATCCGTTTCCTCATCCCATAAAACTTACTGCTAAAAAAAAGAAAGAAAAGAAAAGAAAAAGAATAAAAGAAGCAAGCGAAAGCAAAACTTAGAAAAAAAAAGAAAAAAAAGTAAATCAGAAAGAAAATATAAAATGAAGTGAGAAAATGAGAAGATAAGGACAATATTAAAAGTTGCTCGATGCTCTAATTGGTATATGATAGGTATAGAATTTTAATCTTAAAACAAATACTGCAGAGAACAGTTCAATGTAGCAAAATATAGGGTATCGAATCCACAGAGACCAGAAAGTACATGACTCAGTTTCAATTAAAATCAAGCTAAAGAAGAAATAATAAGGTTTATTGTGATCAAAACGGTAAATTAAAACGGTTTTAAACTATAAAATGAAATCGTAAGGCATCAGGGAAACCACAGTTAATCAGGATTAAAAGTCAATTTATCATTTAGGGATTTTCTTTGAAAATAGTTCTCAACATGAAAGACAAATATGGATTAATCTCCTTTCGGACTACTAAACCCTATGCTCAAATTATCAGAGAAAAGCTCTCTCAGTCTTTTAAATAATAGATCATGCAATACAGTTCAGATTCAATTGTTCATAAGCAATGAAGACAATACTCTCGCAAGCAAAATCATTTATTCATCTAGACTAGATCCAACTTCTAAACCAAATCTCTTTGTGTTTATTAGTCTAATATCAATGAACTAGTTAGCTACTCTAATATGCATTAATAACAAGTCTAGACTAAAAATCTAACAATTATTATCCCCTTATGACAAATCTAACAATCAAACCTTGATTTCTCTGGGAAACCTTAAAACCTAACTTGTGAACTACTCAGATATTGGCATGTAATCACAAATCAATATCATTATAGAACATATAATATAAATAGAATAGATATATAATAAGGGTTCATAAATCTTCTCCAAATACAAGTTGAATCTCTTTTCCCTTAGTAATTCTCTCAGAAATCAAAATAAAGCTTAAATCTAAAAAATAAAACATAATGTATTTATTAGATAAAAAGTAAAATAAAAATATGTAAGTTTGGGATAAGCTTGAGGACTTTAGTGTGAATTCTGCAAAATTCTGGTTCTTCTCGGGCCATCTTCCCTATCGATAATGCCTTAATGGTTTCTCTAGAACTGATTCTTGTTAGTGTTTAAGATATCATTGCTCAATCATTGTCCAACCATTACTTACACTTCTCTTGAGTTTCTGTTCTTTTTGCAGGCATAGCGAATAAGGCATAGGAGTTCCGAAGAGATTTGGGAGCAATTCACCTTTAGTAAACCTTTTCCTCTTGAACACTTATAATATAGTATTATCTTTTTTCATCCATTACAAACTTTTCTATTGATCCTAGTTACCTTTATACGTTCTCTTAGATTTATTTTCACACCGGGACAAATGTAATGATACTAACTACGTTTTGATGTTTTGTCTTTTTTCTGAAAATCAATGATGATTGATTTGTTTCTGAAAGTTCTGGTCTTTTGAGTTATTGATGAATTGATGCTAGCTCTGCCATGATAGGACTTAATTTAAATATGAATTATTCTTGATTATGGTGTTGATATACTTTGAGAATTAGGTACCTTGCTCTTCAGTGTTCTCTGAAGCCGACAAGTTCTTTCAGTATGGTCCGGGTCCATTGTCTCTCTCTCTCTCTTCAGAAAAAAAACCGGTTCAGAAAAAATGTTGAAAGCATGACCTAGAAGTCTGTAATCATTGTCGGGCTGCTAAACAAAAAGCAGTAAGAAAAAAAACGCAGAAAAGTGTGAAAATAAAGAGAAAAGAAAAGAAAANGTATGGGAATTTTGTTAGAAGAGGTACTTGAGTAAATTGATTGATATACCATAGAGGAGAATGCATGTATCTGAACTTAATTGAATTTAAAGGGCTGGTTGATATGATTTGATACTTGATTGATTTGGGATTTAGAGAAGGAAACGAGTTATTAGTTTAGTGGTGGTAAAAATTTCAATCTAAGTAGTTGTTTGTGATTGGTGTCATTTGGATTTGAAAATATGCTTGTGGTTTTTGGGATTTTGTGAGTTTATGTGTGGTCCATTTCAAACATCTTCTCCATATTGAATCTTCCTTTACTTAAGGACAAGAAAAGATCTAAGTCTGGGGGAGTTGATATTACTCGGTTTTAATGCATAATAGTGGGCATTTATGTCTGCTATTCTGCATTATTCCGAGTGTTATCCTTGCAAATTTAGTGTATTTTCAGGATTCTAGGTGTTCGGGTCGTCTTGGAGCTTAAAGGAGTATTTCAGGACATTTCAGAATATTCAGAACTTTCAGCATGTAATCTAAATGAAGAATCAAAGTGCACGATCGAGCAACATATGTGCTCGATCGGGCAGATGTAACTGGAAGTTTTCGAAGAAAAGGATCGATCGAGAAATTGAAGAGTGATTGGGCAAGAAAGCAATGTGCCCTATCGGGCAGAGATGATAAAGAAATACTAATCAAAAATCAGCAAGAATCATATATAAGAGCCATCATTCAGAACAATTAACAACAATCATTCTAGTGTCACACAATCAATTGGTAAGTAAAGAGCAATGATCAATCAATACTAATTATAATTAGCAAGAATCAAGAATTACTTAACGAGAAAAACCAATCAATCATGGTGAATGATGAGCAATTATCTAAGCAATACTAATCAAAATTAGCAAGAATCAAGATAGAAACCATCCAAATAGCCATCAATTCAAGAGAAAAAGGATGGGTAATGAAATTAGATAAGAGATAACACAGAATGTCTTGAAGAATATTCACCAGTAACAACTTGAAACACTTAAGACTCAAAACTAAAAATAAGTAAGTTAGGATTGACTCTAAATTGAAAAATAACTAAACTAGACTCTAAATAGTGGGTTGCCTCCCACTCAGCGCTTTGTTTAGCGTCACTTACCTTGATGGTACTTACCTCTAGGTGGGAATGGAATCAACATCCAGCGATGTTCCATAACAAGCTCCAAATCTAGACATCTTTAGCTTCAGAACCTTACCCATCACATCTTTTGCAATATCAATCCCTTTTTCTTTGAACTTCGGGGTGAGTAAAACTCTAAACTTCGAGAAGGGTTTTGAGAACCCCTTGCTTTTTACCTTATACTCAATTGTATCCCCAACTATTACTTGAGGGATCAAAGCTACCTGAGACTCTTCCTTTACCTTATGCGGTTCCACTTTCACCTTCTGCTTAACCTTGTGATTGCCATTCCATGTTGAGAATTGATGCTCTTTGTGTAAGGCTTCAACAACTACACACTTAGGATCTTGTTCATATTGCAGAGAACAGTTCAATGTAGGAAAGTATAGGGTATCAAATCCACAGACACCAGAACATACACGATTCAGTTTCAATTCAAATCAAGCTAAAGCAGAAATAATAAGGTTGATTGTGATCAAAACAGTAAATTAAAACGGTTTAAAACAATAAAATGAAAGCGTCACGCATCAGGGAAACCACATGTAATCAGGATTAAAAGTCAATTTATCATTCTAGAATTTTCTTTGAAAATAGTTCTCAACATGAAAGACAAAGAGGGATTAATCTCCTCTCGGAGTACTAAAACCTATGCTCAAATTATCAGAGACAAACTCTCGCCGTCATTTAAATAATAGATCATGCAATAAATTTCAGATTCAATTGTTCATAAGCAATCAAGACAATACCCTCGCAAGCAAAATCACTTATTCATCTAGACTAGGTCCAACTTCTAAACCAAATCTCTTTTTATTTATTAGTCTAATATTAATGAACTAGTTAGCTATTCTAATTCATGCATTAATAACAAGTCTAGAGTAAGAACCTAACAATTATTATCCCCTTATGACAAGTCTAACAATCAAACCCTGATTTTCCTGGGAAACCCTAAAACCTAACTAGTGAACTACTCAAACATTGGCATGCAATCACAAATCAATATCATTATAGAACACATAATAAAAATAGAATAGATATATAATAAGGGTTCAAAAATCTTCTCCAAATACAGGTTGAATCTCCTCTCCCTCAGTAATTATCTCAGAAATAAAAATAAAGCTTAGTTCTAAAAACCTAAAATATAATGTATTTATAAGCTAAAAAGTAAAATAATAAAATATGGAAGTTTGAGGACTTAGTGTCAATTCTGAAAAATTTTGGTTCTTCTCGGGCCATCTGCCCGATCGAGCTCATCTCTGCCCGATCGGGCACATTGCATTCTTGCCCGATCATTCTTCAATTGCTCGATCGATCCTTTTCTTCGAAAACTTTCAGGAATATCTGCCTGATCCGGCACATGTGTTTCCTGATCGTGCACTTTGATTCTTCATTTAGATCACATGCTGAAAGTTCTGAAATGTTCTGAAATGTCCTGAAATACTCCTTTAAGCTCCAAAACGACCCGAACACCTAGAATCCTGAAAATACACTAAATTTGCAAGGAAAACACTCAAAATAATGCAGATTAGCAGACATAAATGCCCACTATTATGCATTTAAACCGAGTAATATCAATATAGGGATCCTGAATGAAAGGGTACTCAAGTGCAATGATCGTTACCTCATAGGTAAGAGTGCACCTTTTGCGCTTAATTGAATTTAAAGACCTAGTTTAAATGATTTGATGGTTTGATTGATTAGGGATTTAGAGTATGAAACATATTGTTATCTAAGTGGTGGTGTACATTTTATTTGCAGTGGTTTTCTTTGATTAGGGTTTCCGCGATTTTGCGAGTTCTTGTGTAGTCCTTTACAAACCTCTTATATAGATTTAATCTTATGTTACCTGAGGACAAGCACATATATTAGTCTAAGGGAGTTGATATCACTCGGTTTTAACGCTTTATTATAAGCATTTATGCTTTCGGTTCAACATTATCCGAGATTTTCTCTGCAAAATTGTTATGTTTTCGGGTTTCTAGGTGTTCGGGACGTTTTGGATGTAAATTAGCATATGTAAATGCAGAGTCCAGTAGAAAAGTCAAAATTTTCCCAACGTTTTGAATATGTTCCCACCGATGGATGAAGCAGAAATCTGGACACAAGATAGTCACTTGAGTTAGCTTTCATATGGAAGTGGCTTAAAGTCAATTCATCGATGCAATCAAGAGTTATGCCAATTTTATTGAGACTGGTCAAGTTGGCTCACAGAAGAAACTTGTGCAAGGTAGACCGATCGGTCCAAGCCAGACTGATCGTTCCAAGCCAGACTGATCGTTCCAAGCCAGACTAATCGGTCAAAGCCAGATCGATTGGTCCAAGCCAGGCTGATCGGTCTAAGCTAGACTTACTTTTAATGTTTGAATTGAACTATCCGCTTAGTTCATTGATATTAGATTGATAAACGCAAAGAGATTTGGTTTAGAGGTTTGATCTAGTTTAGATGAATAAGTGTTCTTGTGTACGAGAGAATTGTCCTGAATGCTTATGAACATATTGAATCTGATCTTAATGTTTGATTGAATTATTTATATACGGTGAGCGTTTGTCTTTTGTAATTCGAGCATAGTTAATACTTCGAGAGGAGATTAATATATTGTTTTTTTCATGTTGAGAACTATTTTCAAACTAAAATCATGCATGTTAATTTGAGCTTTTAAACTTGACTACATGTGGAATCAATCATTTTCTGATATTAAAACTGAAAGTGTACTTGCTAATCTTTGTGGAATCAATCATTTTCTATGCTATAGTGATATGTTCTCTGCAGCCTAAAGTTAGGATTAAATCATGAGCCTATAAAAAATGATTGTTTATTTTTGAACTTTCGATTTATGTTATACTCGGTTGGTTGGGTCCATTGTTTGAAGATATATCATTCTAGTTCGGTTGAAGTGGCCTCGTTTTGAGCTTGTGTGCATGGTTGCTTTTTCCTCTCTAGACTAATGTGACATTTTTTAACTCTGAATTTTATTCCGAATTGCTCACTTTCTTTATTGTGTTTTTCTTGGCCTTTTAGGATTGTTGTCTTCATTTCTTAATGAATCAAGGTGGCGGTTCTTCTAACTTCCTCCAACGAGAGTCAATCGAGAAATTTGGATGAGACTTGTCCTATTTTGCTTTCTCTTCACCGGTTATACGCTCCTAAGTCGCATCTTCTGACTTTTAAAAATGCAATGGTTTTAATAAGCCTCATTAGATGTCTCTTTTTTGTCATGCAAAAAGAAATGCAAAGTTATCCTTTCATAAATCTACCAAGTTTAAGGGAGAAATTTGGCAGGGATTTAGTTTATTTTATCGGTGAGAGATGTGTCGTGGTTCCTCGTTGTTCTACTGTATTCGAAGATGCGCAAAGATGGATACTAATTTTCCAAGTTAGCGTTGTAATACTNTGGGTTTGGGGGGGGGGGGATTTATATTAAAATGACAAATCAAGTGTTATTCAAACAAGAATTTTAAAAATGTCACATTAAATCCATTGTTATTGGAAATACTTTTAAGTTCTAGATTTTGAGGACTTGATGATGTTTTCGTAGTTTATTTGTTAAATATACAAAATTTCAAATCTCTTGGTTTGATGTGGAATTGTAGTGAGTTTTATAATAAGTCACAAGAAACTTTTCCAATTTAACTAAATCCTTTAAAACTCCACTGAACATAAATCACTTCAAATGCTCTCAAATGTCATATTGAATACACCTCTTTTGGTTTATTTGTTGTAGTTTCTTGGCTCCTATTCTATCGGATTCTGAAATCTAAAATTTCATAATTTGTAAGATAGAATATACGGACTTTGATGTGTGTGTTTTGTTTGTAAAAGTTTATAGATTTTTTAAAAAATAATTGAACACGTAACATGTAAAAAAAGAAATCCAAAAATCTAGTTGCAACTAAAACCAATTAATTAAATAGTTAGGTGGCAACTTATCTTGAATTATTTTTGGCTTCATAAGCTAATTATTTTTTCGTTTAATAATACAATCATTTTCTACTTAAAAAAAGATTTTCTTATTTTTGTTAATGAAAGTATTTATGACTTGATGGAAAAACCGTGTCTTTTACGCTAACCACAAAACAATACAAATCGGGTAATTGCATAAAATAACAAATATAAAATCAATATTGTACTATATAACACATACCTCACAGATTTACTGTAGCATTTATGTTAAATGCCATTTTTACCTTCAAAATATGTGGAGTTTGACTTTTTTTTTTGTTAGTCTGAATTTTTTTTTGTGTAGTTTTATTTTTTGAATCTAATTTCAGAGTTTATATTCGGGAGTTTAGATTTTATATTTTGGAGTTTAGGGTTCCTATTTTGGAGTTTTGAGTTCATATTTTGGAGTTTTAGATAATATTTTGGAGTTTAGGGTTCATATTTTAGAGTTTTAAGTTCATATTTTGGAGTTTATGATTCATATTTTAGAGTTTTCGGTTTATATTTTGGAGTCTAAAGTTTATATTTTGGAGTTTAAGGTTTAAGATTTATATATTGAGTTTAGAGTTTATATATTTGGGTTTAGGGTTTATGTAGGATTTATGATATAGGGTTTAAGATTTAATCAGTGTTTTGTATATAGGTTATGATTCACTATTTTATGAAATATAAGTTTATTTTGATTGATATTAATCATATTAGATGTAAAAATAAATATATGTTTTATACAACATTATGTTGTTTTATTCTTTAAATTTAAATGCTTTAATTTGAAAAATGGATGGTATTGTTTAAAATAATTTTTTAATGAATGTTGAGATAAGGGGCGTAAAAGAGAAATACAACTGTTATATTATATCTAGATAACTAATAATACAAACAATTGAGCAAATATTGAGTCTACTTTTTGTTTACTAGCAAATTCACCTATGTGTACTTTTCTTCACATTTTCTGGAAGTTATATATCCGGCATTTTCACTAAATAAAACAAATGATTTCATAGATATTTAAAAACATTGGTGAATTGATCGAAGCTGGTGCATGGCGCGAGTTATATTTCCAGTAATTCAAACTCAATAACTTGAAAAAAATATATTTGCGTAACGACTGACCAACTTCAATCCTAATTTGATAATTAACAAAGTAACAGAAATAGCAAAACCACTAAACCTTTTCATCTTTGTTAGGGAAAATGGTCAATTCATTCCCAAAAAATTCTTATTGTGATTTTTTATATATATTTGAACTTTAGACCAGTGCTTATATCGTCCTAAACTTTAGTTTTAAGAAAATTTTGATCATAACCATTATTAATGGTGCTAAAAAACCTTATTATGTTTAATACCGTTTAACATACCATTAACTGGTATTGAAAAAAATGTCAATTTAAACTCCAACTATACATGATATGGTGTTTCATACCTCAACTCGCGAACAGTGCTAAAAACAACAAAACTAGCATATATTAGTAAATAACTTATTTATACTGATCTCATTTAGTATTCGATTAATTCAAGATATCATTAATTATCTACAAAAATACCTTCAAAAATTATATTTAATTATCAAAAATTTTATTTTTATCTCATTCTTTTCTGCACCACAACGAGCCCGTCCAATAACTCATTTTTCACAAATAAGAAAAAATACATTCGTTATATGAACCACCATATTAGATTTCTGGTCTAGTAAGTGGCATTAAAGGTGACACTTTCCCCTTGTTATTATCCAAAAATATATAAGCTTGATTTTTTTATTTATTATACGGCAAGCTTTGACTCTTCGTTCTTACATTTACTTTTTATATATATATGGTGATCTGTTTAGTGAAAATAAAGAATATATTGAGTAAAACATGAAACAAACATACCTAAATGGACAAACTTCATCATATGAAAAAGAAA
>OVBE01006816.1:0-19283 GCA_900406425.1 Iberis pinnata | reverse complement strand
TTCAAATTTACTTCAATTTTGACAAAAACCACTTTGTCAAAAATGAGTTCCAACAAAAATTCCCTCACTCCATGTCATACAGTATGAAACAATTAAACCATTTATATTAGTCAAGACTTTCAGCATTCTAAGGTGCTATTAATTTGATCTCTAATTATTTTTATAATCAAGTCAACTAAAATGGGTTGTATTCGGTAAACTCGGTCCATTAAGATAAATATCTTAGGCTAAGTGGATCTTTACTCGATGTCACCCTATAAAACCTATTTGGATCTGACAATAAGAAAACATTACTACACTATTTTACATCTCTAGCTTTTAAATTTTTTTTATATGTAGATCATGTTTTAGACTTTTATAACAGATATTTGGGTATTATATTTGATAAGTTCTGAACCAATTGATTCATTACAACATAATTAATAGGCATTATTTGTTATATTAAATTGTTTTTTTTTTCTTACAAAATAAAATTGTTATTTTGTTTTATTAGTGGATGCAATATGTCAATGTGTATTAGATTTTTTCTAAAATAGTACTGATTGATGATCACTGGGGAGAAGTTGCCAAGTAGTTTTCAAACAAAACAGGTCACATGCCTTTTGTCCGAATTGTCTCTATTTTTGATCCGACGGGTTGCATTTTTATTTATCACCTTAAATCTAACGACTCTTTTTGTTTTTTAAATATGTCAATTTTTCTCCTTTTTCTTCTTGTTTTCTTACAAGACAGATCAATTTTAGCAACAACAACAAAAAAATCATTTTGGAAACATAATTCTTGAAATGCTAAGCATCTGTAAGTAACACTCAAGAAATTAAAAAAGATTATTCACAAGTTTGAGTTTGATCATCCAAAAGCGAATTGTTTCAAATTTAGTTTAATTAGCCAGACCAGATTAGCAATTGATCCGCTATTTAAAATGTTATGAACCATCCGAATAGATATGAGAAAATATTAGACTCAGTTGGTAAGAACATGCTCTGAATGGAGAAAATGTAATGGAATACATCTATGTGGTATAACCAATTTTAAAAAAATTTAAAAACTTAAAATTTATATTTATATTATTTTAAAATTTTGATATTGGGTCCAGATGATATTAATCATTTCGTGGGTCCAAATTGATCGAATAAAAGATTGCAATTCCAACATTGTAATATATTTCGTCATATTTCGTCATCATTTGTTAAATGATGCCAAAATACATTAGAGGTTATAAATCAATGTCCATCTATTTCTTCTAACTTAGAACAACTTCATATTAAATTTAGTTTCTTAGGTTTAAATTGAATTTCTGATTTCTAAATCTAGATATATGTAACAACTATTTGTTATGGTACAAGATGTTTATTTCTCTGAGTGCTCTCACATTCACTCCTAAAACTTTAGTCAAGCACTCTCTCGATGTCAGTACAAATTTTCTAAATGGAAATCCCAACTCAACCTCAATTCCAAAGCTGCAATAGACGACCTTAAGAATCAAATTCAAGACACCTATAATCATCTTCAACCCGATTTCACTCACATTCACCAACTGAAAAAGACATCTTACAACAATATACCCTCAAATAAGATTTTGGCGTACGAAGAGCCGAACATTGTGGCTGCAAGCAAGGGATCGCAACATTGCCTTTTTCACGCTAAGAAAAAACAAAGACGCGCACATAATCATATCATAACAATATTTGACTCCAATGGTACCATTCACATGGATGATGTGAAAATATAACAGGCTTTCCTTACATAATCACACATCTTGGCCATCACCTAATCACGAAGTCATTTTACAATTTATAACACCAAATGTTACCTCTGCTATGAATGACTCTCTTCTTCAGCAAGTCACAGATCATGAATTATGGTTGGCTGTCTCATCCATGAA
The DNA here is from genome assembly GCA_900406425.1 of Iberis pinnata. NCBI lineage: Eukaryota > Viridiplantae > Streptophyta > Magnoliopsida > Brassicales > Brassicaceae > Iberis > Iberis pinnata. The sequence continues at coordinate 17,398 of OVBE01006816.1, read as the reverse complement.
CTCTGGCAAGGCCCCAAGCCCCGATGGATTTAATCCTAGTTTCTTCAAAGATCATCGGGCCACCATCAGGAAAGACATCAGCTTTTTTGTTTGACATTTCTTCGAAGCTGAAACTCTTGATCCGGAGTTGAGCCGCACTCATATTTTTCTTATCCCAAAACTATCCAATCATATACACGTCACTATTTTTCGTCCCATCAGTCTCACTAATGTTGCATACAAAATCCTTGCCAAAGTCTTAGCTAATAGACTCAAGCACATCTTAGATGTTGTCATCTCTCCAAACATATATGCATTTGTGCCCCACCGTCTTATTACTGATAATGTGCTCATCGCACATGAACTTATGCACTCTCTCTCCATAAGGCAGCTACGCCTTCCCTTCATGGCTTGTAAATTGGATATAAGCAAAGCTTTCGATCGCATTGAGTGGCATTATGTTCACAACATCATGCTTCGCCTTGGTTTCTCTCACAAATGGTGTAGGCTGATTATGTTATGTGTTTCATATGTCACCTACTCTATCCTCTTGAATGGTCGCCCTCATGGAAAAATTACCCTAACTAGCGGCTTGCGTTAGGGGGACCCTCTCTCCCTATATTTACACATCATATGTGCTGAAGGACTCTCAGCTTTACTTGCAGGCCACATTGCTCAGGGTCATTTGCATGCCTTCCAAGCCAGCTGCGGGGGACCACCGGTTTCCCATCTACACTTTTCTGATGACACACTCATATATTATGTCAGGACACGCTCCAAACATGTACAATTCTCCTAACCAGTTTTGAACATATGCAACCATTTCGGGCCAAAGTGTCAATTACAATAAATCAAGAATAAAATTTGATCGCGGAACTCCAGAACATATCCAAACACAACTATCATCACTTCTCGAAGTCCAATTTACCAGTGGATTTGGCAAGTACCTGGGACTCCCGGATCTGCAAGGCCAATTGGACGCAATGCCTTTCATGTACTCTTTGAACGCATACGCCAAAAAACCAACAGCTGGTCTTCTCAATTTCTTTATACCGCTGGTAAAGAAGTACTCATCAAGGTTATATTACATGCGCTACCTGCGTACACAATGTTCTGCTTTCGTCTCCCAACCTCATTGATCCATGAGCTCACATTTGCCATCCGCCGATTTTGTTGGTGCAATTCATCAAATTCTGGTCTCCCATGGGTGGCTGGTCCAAGATGACAAGATCTAAACAGGATGGAGGCCTTGGTTTTAGGGACCTGTATGCGTTTAACACTACTTTACTTGCCAAACAAGGTTAGCAAATACTACACAATCCTAACTCCCTACTCACTTGGCTGTTGCAACATAAATACTTTCGCACATTTCCACTTTTAAATGCACCCCTACCTTTTCTGCCTAAGTTATGGTTGGCGCCACATTTACTATAGCCTGCAAAACATCAAATCGGGCCTTACACATATGATAGGTAATGGTTCTGATGCAGGCCTTTCATGATCAATGGCTCTCATCACTACCATCCAAACCACCTCACCAACTACGGACCCCACGACTACTTGATCCTCTTAGTTTGTGCTCTCAATCCACAGCGGTTAATTTCTTTATTGATCTCAGAACCCATGGATGGAACTTCCAAAAATTGCACCAATTTATTCACCCCCAAGACCACCCACAAATTCTTCGGATCCGACCATCTCTCACTAATGCCACTAACTCCATCTCATGGGATTATTCCCTACTGGTTCATACACAGCCCACACGAGATTTCACTTCCTTCTATCAATTCGATCTCATTTTACTCCCTCACACCTACCACATACACCCTTCTCTGCATCCCATATCTGGAAATGGGACATACCCCCAAAAGTGCGACACTTCTGGTGGCGCGTTTATCATAATGGCTTACTAACCCTCTTTAACCTACATCATCGCTGTATAAATCTCCTCTCCACCTGCCCACTTTGTGGAGATGCGAATGAATCCATCCCTCAAATGTTATTCACATGTCACCTAAGTAGGGAAGTTTAGGAGTTATCCCCACTAGATTTCTCACCAATATTTGTTGCGGACACAGACAGCAACAACCCCTACACTACACTATTTGTAGTCCTCACAACTAATCCAGGCCGCATAGCACTCATTAGTGCTATATCTTGGAGACTATGGAAGTCTCGTAATGACCTTTGCTTTAATAATCGTCGCTGACCCATACCGCTTTTAATCAACAAAGCTCTACAAGATGCCGACCTTTGGTCCAACCTCCCCAACATCTCTACCTCCCATACACCTTACCATACCCCTGATTACCCGCTACATCCTACAACCAGTCATTCCAAAATTTCCTCATTTCTTAGTATTTTCATTGCCAAGTTTATGGCTCTTGGATCTCACCGACTCACCCTTGGGGTATCATTTGGGCGCTACATAATTCCATTGGCTCCTCTCCTATTTGCATAGGTTTTTCTGCCTTATCAGCTAGATGAACACTTGAGGCTACAAAAGTTGAGGCGCTGCTGTTTATCCGGTCCTCGCAATATGACATTTTTCTAGACTCCGTCAATTTAATAAAGGGTTAGACGAGGTGTAAATTAACATTATTTGAATGAAAAATACAGGTTGAACAGACGAGGCTATTGTTCTATAGCTTTCTGATACTAACTCGTTTACTTCGGCGTTAGGTGGTGCTGATAGGACTTCTACGTTGTATCCTTTATAGACGAGGCAATACTCTGTATGTTTGCAACCTCGGCAGACGATACGTTGACGGTCGAAGTACTGTGTTGCTTGATCGGAATTCTACTTCGTCTACACCGGCGATGTCTTTCTCTCTCTATCTCCTCCCCTTTGTCTTTTTGTCTGAACCCCTGTCCAATTTCCCTGACAATCTATTTATACTGCTTCTTATCTGACGAGGTCCCGTCACGTCATGAACAGTGACGGGTACACATGTCTTCACCAGGTCGAACCTTCCATGTTGGGTTTGGGCTTTTCGCCTGGACCCTGAGTATCATTATTGGGTTTTCTAGAGGGTGTCAAACCCTGACCCAACAGCTGCTTTGGGCCGCCATACAATTAACTTCGCTGGACTATGATAATTTGGATTTCTACACGGATTGCAAGACTGTGGTAATCGCGATTACTTCTACAGCTACGATCCTCAACTACAACTCCATTCCTACATCACCACTAGCCTCATATTGCCAAGTTATATTACGTTACGTTAATTCTACTTGAATCCACTACATCCCACGTTGTAAGAATATGACTGCAAATCTATATGTCAAATTTAGTCGTATCTACCTCTCAAACTTTATTTTTTGTTGGCTTGTAACTTAAAATTTTCGCATCAATTTGAAAGCGCTAAGTTGAAAAAAAAAAAAAAAAATAGATAACTGGATGTGAAAGTAAGAGATTCATCAACATAAATGGCTATAGGAAAATAAAATGTCGGTGATACATAAAATGGAATTGTAAGCGGATAAATATTATTATAGAAAATGTTTATTTAGTGGAATATGGTAATATTACTAAGGTGTGAATGATATGTAGTGCTGCAAATACTTTCCATGTGCATTTAATTTTCAAACCATTTTATACCAACCAAATTTTTAGTAGACGTCAATAACTGTAAATTATTGAAAAATTAGACTCGAGCACATGGTTAGGTGGTCCCAAGACCCATGAAAGTGTCGGTTCAGTTCTTTTTTGTGGGACGGTTCTCTTGTTATTTTCTCGTGGTCATTATATTTTGAGAGACCATGAGGAAATCATATTTTGAGATAATATATAGTATCCGTCTCAGTATAAGTTTTCTTTTAACTTAAAATATTGTTTACAAATTTTGTGTTCGTTTACAATTTAACTGCAATGTTTTTCTTTTTTAACACTACATATTTCTGTAAAACAAATAATATATTTTTACCTTAATATACTATTCTTTGCGTTTTATTTTAGTTGATTAATAAAAGAAATATTTCAAATTAAGTGATTTTTATTTTACAATACAAAATTATATATATATATGACTATTGTATTATAAATGTTGGGCCAGGGTTTGACATTCACTTTAAGGCCCAACAAGAATATATGACTAAGGCCCAAAAGAACGGTCCAAACCTGACAAACAAGATCCGACCCGGTGAAAGACACGTAGACTCCGTCACTGTTCATGATGTGACGGGGTGGAGACAGAGAAAGATCAGTATAAATATGATGTAAAAAAAACTAAAGAAGGGGATCGAACAAAAATACAAGAGGGGAAGAGAAGGAGAGAGAGATTGCCGGTATCGATAGAGCAGAAGTACGATCATAAGACGATAGCTATGTGCCCTGTCTATTGAATCAGTTAAGAAAAACGTTTCCAAGTCATCTCGTCTACTTGACGACCTCATCTATCGAGGTCATCATAACTTCATAACTTCGATAGGAACTAAGGAGACCTTTTCCACAAAAGATACACCTTCACCTCGACGATAGAAGGTTCTTGAACATTCATAACCGAAGTGAAAGAGTTAGTATCAAAAGCTATAGTTAAATAGCATCGTATAATCTATCTATTATATTTTAGGGGATATTAAATTTTATTCGTTGTCTGATCCTCTGGACATATTTGACTGAGTCAACAGGTAACAGAGACCAGTTAAACATTTGGCGGCGTCTGTGGGGATAACTAAGAGTAAAGGATCAAGACAACATGAACGATGGCCGATAACAACGAAACCATTCCTGACGACGTCGTCGAAGCACAGTTACAAGCAGATGTTTGCTAAGCCGAAAACAATCGATTAATAATCCATCGCCTCGACGATCAGGCCAGAGAAGCAAGTGAATTTCGAGCCTGGTTTGAAGCTGCATTTGCAGATGGTGAGCGAAGGATGCATCTTGACGCCCTTAATCACACCCTTTTCGGCACACCTAGCACACCGTTGTAGTCAACTCTGACTGGTCCAGCTGACAAAACACCGCAAACATCTTCTAGTGCCCAGACTAGCTGAGATGAAATTATAGCTCTCAAGGCACAGTTGCGTGAATTTAGTTCACAAGTTCACCGGGCTATCAGTTCAGCCACAGAAATTGAGCGTGTCATTTAAGAAACTCAATGCACCCCAGTCACCAGACAGATAACCGACACTCAGCTCCGCCAGGTGGCTAAAATCAAACTTCCACTGTTTGAGGGCAATAGTGTTTCAAGTCATCATATGACTGCATTCACAATAGCCATGGGGCGAACACGTTTTAGCCCGGGTGAGAAAGATGCTGGATACTGTCAGTTTTTTTGTAAAGAACCTCGGCGGCGCTGCATTGACTTGGTTTTCACATCTTCCGCCAGGAAGCATTAGTAGCTTCCAACAATTTTCGAATGCTTTTCTAAAGCATTACTTGATATTTATCGAGAAAAAAAGCCTCGACCGCCAATCTGTGGACATTGGCGCAAGGTTGTCGAGAGCCATTACAAAACTTCATTGAAAGGTTTACGAAGATAGTCTCTCGGTTGACGATACCCGAAGAGGCAGCAATAGCGGCCCTACGTAATTCTCTATGGTATGAGTCATGGTTTAGGGAAGAGCTTGTTGAATCAGCCCAAAACGTTAGAAGATGCCCTCCATTGTGCCAATTTCTTCATCGAGGCGGAAGAAGAGAAAGTCAAGATGACGAAGATACATGGTAAAGAACGTCTAAGTTACAAAGACAAAGATGAGTATAGGGAACCACGTCAGCACTACAACAAGGTATTTTGAGAAAAAGAAGGACCTCGTCCATTACGTCCACGGTCAGGGCAGTCAGGGGAAAAACTTACCTAGACGCGCAGATGATAATCCTAAGGCCTTTATGAATTTCACATGAGGACGGGACACAACACCGATGAATGCCGACATCTAAGAAACATGGTTTTAAAGCAGTATGACCAGTCAGCTCGAAAACCAAGTATCACGTGGCCCGCTGGGCAGCGCAGCAGATTCAGACGAAATGCAACGTATACTCGTCCAGACGCTGTGAAGCAAAATAATTGTCAAAGACCCCCAATCGAATCAGATATGGAGCCACCAAAAAGGGACAGAGACGAAGTAAATGAGGAAGTCCAACCCATACCACGTCGACGGATTAACGTTATAATGGGTGGTTTACGTCATTGCAATGATTATGTTTAGGCGATCAAGAAGCTTGAACGCATGGCGTCGTCGTCAGTAGTAAATTCCTCGTCCACAAGCGGACACGAGGACTTGATTAAATTCACACATGTGGATGCGCACGGTGTAGATGCTCCCCATAATGCCTTCCTTGTCATCAAATTGATGTTCGCAGACTGCAAAGTCTCTAGAGTTTTAATAGATACCGAGAGTTCAGTGAACATTATATTCAAGGAAACTCTTTCCAAAATGGAGATCGCCGAGGTGAAGATAAAACCTTCGTCTCAAATACTTACAAGGTTCAGTGGTGAAACAGTAACTACCACTGGAAGTGTCAAACTCCCAATAAGCATTATGGGCGTAACTCGCATAGTAAAACTATTGGTCGTTGACGAGCACCCGATCTTTAATGCAATTCTAGGCACTCCATGGCTGTACATGATGAAAGCCATAGTTTCCGTATATCACCAATGAATAAAGTTCCCTACACCTAGAGGAACAAAGACGGTCAGGGGAAACCAGCGAGCTGCACGTACTTGCTTTATTGTCGAACACAAATCCCGGAAGAAGTCAGAAGCATAACAATTACCGATGTAGTATGATGATTCGTTGGGACCATCATCAACGACCAAGCACTGCCTACATCCCTAGAGCCCGTCGATAAAATTTCTATCGATGATAGCGACCCATCGCGGCGTACCAATATTGGACGTTATCTGCAAAAGGATATTCGCAATGAACTCATCTCCTTTCTGAAATAAAACGTTAGTACCTTTGCTTGGACGATGTCCGACATGAAAGGCATCGACCCGTTTATCATGTGTCACGAGCTCAACGTCGACCCTACTATAAAACATGTCAGGCAGAAATGCTGGAAGTTGGGGATTGAACGAAACCAAGCGGTCAACAACGAAGTTGAGAAACTATTTCAGGCTGGTTCTATAGTAGAGGTCAAGTATCCTGAGTGGATAGCTAACTCCGTCGTTGTCAAGAAGAAAAATGGGAAATGGAGGGTTTGTATTGACTTCACCGATTTGAATAAGGCGTCCTGAAGGATAGCTTCCCACTCCCCCCATATAGACCGTTTGGTCGAGGCCACAACAGGCAATAAGCTACTCTCTTTCATGGATGCATTCTCTGGTTATAACCAAAGTATGATGCACCCCGACGATCAAGACAAAACCGCTTTTATTACCGATCGCGACAAATATTGTTACTGAGTTATGCCGTTTGGGTTGAAGAATTTTGGAGCAACGTACCAACAGTTGGTTAATAAGATGTTCTCATCTCATTTTGGCAAGACCATTGAAGTGTACATAGACGATATGCTCATGAAAAGTGCCTTGGCGTCTGACCATGTTTCGCATTTACGTGCCTCTTTTCAAATCCTCAATTTGTACGGAATGAAGCTAAACCCTATGAAATGCACGTTTGGTGTAAAGTATGGCGAATTCTTCGGCTACGTCGTGACTCAAAGAGGAATAGAGGCCAACCCTAAACAGATTTCTACAATCCTCAACTTGTCGTTCCCTCGTAATATACGAGAAGTACAGTGGTTAACGGGCAGAGTCGCTGCTTTAAACAGGTTTATATCTCGATCGACGGAGCGATGTCTCCCATTTTATCAACTTCTTAAGGGAAAAAAAACGTTCTGCTGGGATGAAAAATGTGAGGAGGCATTCGCAAAACTTAAGGAGTATATTTCAACTCTGCCTATTTTAGCAAAGCCCATCAACAGTGAAACGTTACAGCTTATATTTCCGTTTCAGCTGCGACCGTCATTGGTGTTTTGGTCATAAATGATCGGGGCGAGCAAAAACCCATATTCTACATCAGTAAGATCCTCGATGGGCCGAGACAAGATATTCGATGTTGGAGAGGCTGGCCAATGCAGTTGTTATTAGTGCACGAAAGCTCAGGCCCTATTTCCAATCCCACTCGATCGCGATAATGACCACCCAGCCTTTGCGAACCATCCTGCATAGCCCAAGTCAATCTGGACGAATGGCAAAATGGGCTATCGAGCTTAGTGAGTATGATATTGAATTTCTTAGCCGAACTACTATCAAGTCCCAAGCTCTTGCAGATTTTCTAGTAGAGCTACCTCCAGAACTCCTTACTTCGGAAGCAACGGTAACTTGGAATCTTTACGTTGATGGTTCGTCGCGGTCGAATGGATCTGGTGTGGGAATTCGCCTAGAATCTCCAACGGGCAAGGTCAATGAGCAATCTAGCAAGCTCAAGTTTTCTGCTTCTAATAACGAAGCTGAGTATGAAGCAGTTTTGGTTGGGCTCTGCTTGGCAAAAAGTATGGGAGCAAAGCGAGTTCGTGCCCATTGCGATTCACAGCTCGTCGTGAATTAGTGCAACGGTGATTATGAAGCAAAAGATGAGCGGATTCCATCTTATCTCCAACTCATCCAGGATACACAGAAAGAATTTGATGACGTAAAAATCATAAAAATTCCTAGAAGCGAAAACCAGTCCGCAGATAACCTCGCAACTATAGCCTACGCCCCAGCTGACGGTGAGCACGCGACAAGCGATTGGCGTTCCGAAACAATCGCCTACATAAAAAATGGCACTTTTCCACCCAACAAATGGGCGGCTAGACGTCTCAGGACAAGGGCAGCTAGTTATGTCATGATATAAGATGAATTGTTTAGACGAGATGTAACTGGAATTCTGTTGAGATGTGTATCTCGAGATGAAGCGCTGCATGTTATGGCAGAGACACACGAGGGAGCCGGTGGAAATCATTCTAGTGGACGCTATCTGGTAATAGAAATCAAGCGCCACGACCAGTTTTGGCCCAAAATGGTCTCAAATTGTCAAACTTATTGCTAAAAATATGAACAATGCCAGTGTCATGCTACGATGAGCCATCAACCGACTGAATATTTGTCTGTATCCACACGATGTATCCATTAATGCGTTGGCCTATGGACATTTTTGGACCATTCCCTGCTTCGAAGCAGAAAAAATTTCTTCTCGTCATGATAGATTACTTCACCAAGTGGGTAGAAGCGGATGCTTATTCTAAAATACAAGACGCTAAAGTCCAAGGGTTTGTGTGGAAATACATCGTCTGTCGTCACGGTCTGCCCTATGAAATTGTGACAGACAATGGCACTCAATTATGTTCTCACAAGTTTGAAGGTTTTTGCAAGAACTGGAAGATTAAAATCAGTCATCCGACGCCACGGTATCCACAAGGTAATGGACAAGCTGAATCAGTGAACAAGACCATCGTTGACAGTCTTAAAAAATGCTTAGAAAGAAAAAGGGTGTTGGGCAGATGAGTTAGACGGTGTCTTATGGTCGTATCGTACAACGCCTCTCTCATCAACTAATGCGACCCCCTTTTCCCTCTCGCACGGCGTCAAAGCTATGGTTCCTGCCGAAGTCAACGTCTATAGCTTGTGACGCATGACGCTACGTCAACACGAAGATCTCAACAACAAGATGATGCAAGATAGACTCGACAAACTTGAAGAATTGCGAGACCAAGCACTCTTGCATATGCAGAACTATCAACAAGAGGCAGCTCGTCACTAAAATAAACGAGTGCGGCCACGGCATTATGTTGTCGGTGATCTTGTGTTGCGTCATGTATTCGACAATATTAAAGAAGACGGAGCAGGAAAACTGGGAAGCAATTGGGAAGGACCGTATCAAGTTACTGGAATTGTTGTGATAAATGTTTATCAATTGACAACGCTCGACGGACATCAACTACCATGGCCCTAGAATGGACGACATCTGAAGCTCTACCTTAATTTTTTCTTTGTTGTAATAGAAATACGTCTGGCTTGATCCCTCTAAAATGGGTACGTAGGCAGTCTTCAGTATATAAGGAGACGCAGCTGCTTATATTAAAAGCTTATGTACATTAATCCTACTTGGTCCTTTTTGTTCTTTCTTTATTGAAGGATGGAGTAGGTAGTCCCCCATGAAACATTATTCAAAAACGAGCTAAAGCCTCGTCGATCCCAAAATAAGCTAAAGCCTCGTCGATTCCAAAACGAGCTAAAGCCTCGTCGATTCCAAAACGAGCTAAAGCCTCATCGAATCCAAAACGAGCTAAAGCCTCGTCAAATCCAAAAGGAGCTAAAAGCCTCGTCGATTCAAAAACAAGCTAAAGCCTCGTCAATTCAAAAATGAGCCAAAGTCTCATTTATCCGAAGTAAATCTTCGACGAAAAAGTTCAAAAAGCAAGGTTAAAGAGTTAGTCGAGAACTAAGAGTGTAATACTTCCTAAATTCCGTCGACGTAAAAAAATCTTTGGAAAGTGATCAGTTAATTCCTTGTTAAAATCTCACGGTTCAAGATTATACAAGGAACCAAAAATAGAAGTCAAAATACAAAAAATAGATCACAAAAGTTTTTGAACCCGTCAAAAGAAAAAAAAACAGTCCTAAGTTAAAATAGCGATTAAGCCGGAGCATTTGGGGGAGGGGAGTTTTAGTCGTGGCAGCTTCTGCAGTTGACGCTTTGACCCCGCTTGTACGAAGTCGTCCAACTTCTTCTTGAGATAGGATTTCATGATTCGACCCCGACTCATTAATCACTGGAGAAACGCAAAAGTCCTCGTCTGATAGAGGAAAAACCTCTATCTCGTCCAATTTTTCCTTCCAGGTCTTGAGGTTCTTCTGTAGATTCACCACGATGGCTTCAGGAACCGAACCACCCATTTCTTCAATGATATCCATTACACCAAGCGTACCTTCAATCGTCCCAAGGTTCTTTGTCGTTGTCTTGGCTGCCTTACGATTATCAAGGTATCATCGAATCCTTTCAAATCGGACAACGCTATTTTCTTGAATTTGCTTCCCTTTCTTCAGGATGATGGCATCCCATCCAGCTCGCTCTATCTCCAAAGTATCCTTCACAATAGTGAGCTCATCCTTTAATTTGGCACTTTCCTCCAAAAGACGACTTTTCTCTTCTCCGAACTCCTCAGTCTAATTTTTGGCCACTTTGACGAGGCGCATGTTTTCTTTATTTAAGTTGTCGAACTGCAGCCGAAGTCGGGCTACTTCAACTTCTAAATCCTTCCTTTTCTGCGCGTCGATCGCCGCAGCTACACCACAATGATCAATGATCAATGATCTTCTAAAGTTCGTCGAGAGAAGATGAGGACCTTGCTAGCTTAGTGTCGTACATTGTTATCATCACGTTTGATGCGGTGAAAAATTTCATTCAACAAACACTAAGAAAAAATACAGACATTCCGCAATAGACGCAATACAAGACCAGGAACTTACTTGAACACCATAGGAGGCATAGGTTTTGAAAAGATCTGGGGAGGCTAAATTGGAAACGCTGGGTACAGGGCGGTTGAGCCCTGGTATTTGACAAACTAGCTCGGCGTAGGCATCGGCGTTGTTGACCAGTCTGGCTGCGTTTGGGTAGGAAAACGAAAAAGGGATTCGGGCTCGACGAGGTCTCTTTTGCAAAGTAGCCTCGTCATCCTGATCAGCATCATCATCAAATAAGTCCTCAATGTCAATATACATGTCGATTTCAGCATCAGTCGGGGTACTCTCAATTTCCAAGTTTATAGTTTTACTTGGGTCAGTCGGCTGAGATGCAACCTTTTCAGTCTTCGTGCCCTTCATTTCTCCCGCTGCAGTCCTCTTCTTCGATTCCTTGAGACTAGCGTGCGCTTTACCTTTAGCTTTCACCGCAGCAGCTTGTAAGCCGAGCTTCTCTTGAAGCTGTTCGGACAGTTCAACCTGTTCCTTAGCTTTTTCCTTCTTCATGGCATCTATAGCCGCCTTCGCCGTAGTCACCAAAGCACCCATCTTCGGCGGTTTCTTAAGTGCTTTCTTTCCTGCCCCTGCCTTGGCTTAAGTATCCTTCTTCGGGATAGGTTTCAGCCTGAGTCTTTAGCGAGCTCTCTCTCAAATTCTTCAGAAAGTCAGATGACATTCTCGGCTTCGAAGGATAAGAAAAGTGGTCTCGTCTAACTGAAAATACAAGTGTGAGGGATTACAATTTAAATTAAAAAACCTAAAAACATTAACAAAGGGGAAAACTTACCAGTGCTAATACGCGCTAAACTTCGTCTAACTAGCTCTGAATCAACTTCCGGCCACTTTAGGATCGAAGCTTTAGACACTTTGTCATCCGAGTCCAAAAAGCAGTCAGGGAAAGCCTCGAAGGGAAACAATTTATCTGCAACAAAAGATAGAAAATTAGCTACTCATTAATAATGGCACCTTTAATAGCTGGAGCACTACCAATTTCTAGAGCCCAATCACGTAAAAATTCTCGTCCTAGGTCAGGAATTGTCGCGTCGTTAATTTTAACGAAAAATACCACCTCTTCCAATCCTACACTTTGCTTTTATCCCCGGTGAGAAGTGTATACTTCGGCCTCATCCTCACATAAAAGAATCCAGTGTCAAAATTAAGGGAGTGGTCACCACTCTTCACGACCTTGTACACCTTATGAATGGTCGCTAGAAGGTCAAAAAAATCTATAGAAGCGTTTATCCCTATTTCACTACCCAGAAGCAGGATTGCAGTTATAATTCGTATGGCCACAGTCGAAAGCTGCGAAACAGCCATAAGTCGTCGAGCATAAAACAACATCAAGAGGTTTGGCAAGGGAAATCAAAGGTTCGCGTCGGAGAAATAATCTTCAAAAAGAGTGAAGTATCCCTCTGGAGGTGACCACGGCCGTTCCAAGAACTGCGAGATCCCGAATTCAAGGTTAATGTCGTTTATTGCACACAAAACGCAGAATGCAGCCAATGACTCATGCGTCATCTTCGACGGGCTTGATCCCGTATAATAGTCGACGTCCTTAAGGTCGACGTCCAATGGACCTGCCTCCTCTCGGAATGGCCATGACTCTATGATTAAGAGAATATATTCTTCCTCAGATGACGCCACGACAACTGCTAAATGGTCGGGAGTGTTTACTTCGGGACTAGTCGGCTGGTGAACGATTCCCAGATTTTTTGACATCGTCGTCGATCCCATCTCATTTGACATAACTTCTTCCTTGATGGATAAAAGCGGAACCTCACCGGACATTACGTGTCGGCACGCCGGAAAAGATATACGGTAACGGAAAATTGGCCGCGACAAAAAAAACGACATAATAACAGACAAAAATGCAAGGCAAAAAGTAAATCTAGAGAGAGAAAGAGAAGAGAGTAGGGAGAGAAGTGGTACATGTGAGCGCAGGAGAAGGATGAAAGCATAAAAGGAGGAGGGGCCCTTATAAGGGCTGACGTGGAATTTGAAGGGTCGCCTATTCCCAAAAGAGGACACGCTTTGTAACCCGTGTAAACAAACTTTTTCACCTCGTCAATTAATCAAGATGATTCTTACCTCGTCGATTAATCATCGTGAGTTTTCACCTCGTCGATTAATCAAGATGCCTCTTACCTCGTCGATTAATCACGATGAGTTTTCATCTCGTCGATTAATCATGGTGAGTTTTCACCTCGTCGATTAATCACGATGAGTTTTCACCTCGTCGATTAATCACGATGAGTTTTCATCTCGTCGATTAATCAAGATAATTCTTACCTCGTCGATTAATCATGGTGAGTTTTCACCTCGTCGATTAATCGAGATGCCTTTTACCTCGTCGATTAATCACAATGAGTTTTCATCTCGTTGATTAATCGAGATGCTTCTTACCTTGTCGATCAGTCACAATGAGTTCTTATCTTGTTGATTTATCGCAATGTCTTTCACCTCGTCGAATCTTAAGCACAATGTTAAGGCCTCGGCTAGACAATTTCAGTCGACATAAATCTTTAGTTGACTTGGGGGGGGAGTAACTGTTGGGCCAGGGTTTGACACTCACTCTGAGGCCCAACAAGAATATATGACTAAGTCCCAAAAGACGGCTCAAACCCGACAAACAAGGTCTGATCCGGTGAAAGACACGCGGACCCTGTCACTGTTCATGATGTGACGGGGTCGAGTTAGAGAAAGATCAGTATAAACATGATGTCAGAAGAACTAAAGAAGGAGGTCGGAAAAAATAGACAAGAGGGGAATAGGAGGAGAGAGAGAGAGATCGTCGGTATCGACGGAGCAGAAGTACGATCATAAGACGATATCTATGTGCCCCGTCTATTGAATCAGTTAAGAAAAACGTTTCCAAGTCATCTCGTCTACTTGACAACCTCATCTATCGAGGTCATCGTAACTTCATAACTTCGATAGGAACTAAGGAGACCTCGTCCACTAAAGATACACCTTCACCTCGACGATATAAGATTACTGTCAATATCCATAGCCGAAGTGAAAGAGTTAGTATCAAAAGCTATAGTCAAGTAACCTTGTCTAATCTATCTATTGTATTTTAGGGGGTATTAAATTTTATTCATTGTCTGATCCTCTAGCCATATTTGACTTAGTTAATAAGTAGCATAGACCAGTTAAACAATAAAAGTTGTTTATTGTTAGTTTATTTGTTTAATATAATTAGTAAATGAATAATGATATTATTAATTTATGTGCAAAAAATTTAAACATCAGCTAATATAAAATACATAGTACAATATAAAAACATTATTTAAATTAGAAACAAAACAAATTCTCTAGAACGTTAGTTATCATACCGACAAAAAGCAAGATTCAAAAAGAGAGGATAAACTATGAAAAAGGTAATATTATGAGCTAACTAAAGTAAGGCTATTAAATTATAAATCCAACCGTTAAAGTAAATCATAAATGCACATAAATAAAACCGTACCTGTATTAGTAAAGTACACTACTTTCTACTGACATTTTATGTTCGTTGAGATCATATATGTAATTACGAGTTCTATTTTTCTATTCAAGCCACGTGACTCATTGTTGAATGTTGTAAACTGAATGGTATATCGGTTTGATTTTGATTGCTAGCTAGAATGGTTAAGACAATAAAATTCGTAATGACATATGACTGATAATATATATGAATATTCATCAGAGTGGAAACTAATAATGCATAGAGAGAAGGGTTGACTTTGGGGATTAAAATTTTGAAACTTTATTCATTTCAGGTATGGTTTTAATTATAATTTATTGTTTTGTTGATGATATATAGAAATCAAGACACGTTTCGTTTAGATAGCTTTTTTAATACTCCATATAATTCCGATCAGTTCGTAATGAGCACTGTTTGTTCTTCTCAAAATGATTTAGGATTATTCTATTCTCACACATCCAAAATCAAGAAGAGGAAAAAGCTAAGTCGAAAGTGGGTCCAATAGACATCAAGTTGCATGCGCAATTAATGTCACTAGAAGTGTTCATATCCTATATATCCTATAGTTTTGCTTTGTCTTTCTACCTTCACTCGTATATGTTTTGTCCTAAACCCTAAATTTTTATCAACAGTAAGAATCCAAAAAACAAAATGCTGCATTCTTCACATTTATCCTTCACACTCATCTTGCTCTACTGCATTTTCTTCCTCACCCTCGCTTCGTCTTCGCCCGTTTCCGACCCCGAACTCGTCGTCCAGGAAGTACACAGGTATTCTAACACAATTCTACGATATTTTTGGAAAAAAGATGTTTGTATACACTCAATTGTTTGCTTCAAATGTTGTTTTTTTTTTGTCACGCTTGAAATGTTGTTTACGAGTCACGTTCTTTAATTTCTATTCAAGGGTACTTTTGACATTTCGATTTTGATCACGAACCGACTTTTTAAATTTTGCTGCATTAAGTTATGAATATATTTATAATTACGTCAACAATAATGCTAATGTTGTGGATATGTTGGTTAACACTTCAGGAAAATAAATGAGTCTGTATCAAGAAGAAATCTAGGGTACTTCTCATGTGGGACAGGCAATCCAATCGATGATTGTTGGCGATGTGACAAGGATTGGGAGAAAAATCGGAAACATTTAGCCGATTGCGGAATCGGTTTTGGCAAAAACGCAATTGGTGGACGCGAAGGTGAAATATACGTTGTCACTGATCCAGGTAACGACGATCCAGTAAACCCTAAACCCGGAACCCTGAGGTACGCAGTAATTCAAGATGAACCACTTTGGATCATATTTAACAGAGACATGACGATTCAACTAAAAGAAGAGCTCATAATGAACTCTTTCAAAACCCTAGACGGAAGAGGAGCCTCCGTACACATATCAGGCGGGCCATGTATAACAATACAATATGTAACTAACATAATCATTCATGGTTTACACATACATGATTGTAAACAAGGTGGGAATACTAACGTACGAGACTCTCCAGAGCATTATGGGTATAGAACAATATCGGACGGTGATGGTGTGTCGATCTTTGGTGGGAGCCACGTGTGGGTTGATCATTGCTCACTCTCGAATTGCAACGATGGGTTGATTGATGCGATTCGTGGATCAACGGCTATAACGATTTCTAATAATTATATGACGCATCATAATAAGGTAATGTTATTGGGACATAGTGATACCTATGAACAAGACAAGAATATG
Organism: Iberis pinnata; assembly: GCA_900406425.1. Taxonomy (NCBI): domain Eukaryota; kingdom Viridiplantae; phylum Streptophyta; class Magnoliopsida; order Brassicales; family Brassicaceae; genus Iberis; species Iberis pinnata. Next base: position 838 of record OVBE01006816.1, on the reverse strand, counting down.
CAAGTCACTATCGCTTTTAACCATTTTGGAGAAGGCCTTGTTCAAAGAATGCCAAGGTATCTATTTACCATTTACACAAATTTTCCTTATATTTGTGGAAATATATGTCAGAAAGACTATTAAAGTCAAGCATATTGTCGGTTTTACATGGTTTGAAAGAAAAATACAAAATCACAAAAAACAACTGCATTAAATTTTAATTAACTTTTACAAATCCAACCGAAAATTAGTTGGGTTAGTTGAGTTAGAATTTTGCTAAACTTAGATGTTAATTAGTTAAGAGAGTTTATAAAAACTCTATAAGTAGGGCATGAAAATTGAGGTCAAGAAACTAAAGTGAATAAAATGTAAATATATATATATAGATGTAGACATGGATATTTCCATGTGGTGAACAATGACTATACACATTGGGAAATGTATGCAATTGGAGGAAGTGCTAATCCTACCATCAACTCTCAAGGCAACCGATTTCTCGCTCCTGATAATTCCTTTCACAAAGAGGTATTTTTCAAACAATGTCATTTTGAAACTCTATGATTATTATAACCTAAATATGTTTTGGTGGAAATTATGTAGATAACAAAACATGAAGATGCGCCCGAGAGTGAGTGGAAAGACTGGAATTGGAGATCAGAAGGAGATCTAATGCTTAATGGTGCATTCTTTAGATATTCAGGCGCTGGACCAACTAAATCATCAAGTTATTCGAGAGCCTCGAGTCTAGCCGCTAGGCCATCATCTCATGTTGGTGATATAACTATAGCATCGGGTGCACTCAGCTGCAAAAGGGGATCTCACTGCTGATGATAGTGTATATATATATATATATATATAT
>OVBE01006815.1:0-19284 GCA_900406425.1 Iberis pinnata | reverse complement strand
ATATATATTAGGTACTAGTATTGATTTAGATAAACTAAGTAAATGTACTATGTTTTTTTTTAGTTTTTCGAATGATATAATACATGCATTTCGTTATCGTTATATATATAGTTAAACGTTTTTTTGACATGTGATAATACTGATCCTAAAAATAATTCTAGCAATCAATAGTTTAATTATTTTTAATTTCAAAATAAAAAATAGTCAAAAGTAATTATAAAGTTTAAACTACATATCAAAATTCAAGATTGCATAAAAAGTTGCATAAAAGAGTAAAACTATATATTCAAAATTGCATAAATTAAGTTATAAAAATAACGATCATAATGTATAAATAGTGAAAACACGTTTAACCCGTCATATAACCCAAACACTAAAATATATTAAAATAAAATTTCTCGAGCGAAAAGTTAGTTGAAGAGCATTTAGTTAGGATCATAATTAAAATAAGATTTTGTTCAATGATATTGTTAGTCGTTAGATTTGAATAATAATCATTTCTTAATTTAGTAGTTTTATGTGTTTTTATTATGGTTTATTTGTTTTGGAAAATAATATAATATTAATCAATTTTAAAAAGTTAAAAGGTTACTTAAGGTAAAATTTGTTGACGTATATACACATTGAACTATAAAATATGAATTCTATATTTTTTTATGACTCTTGGTTAATATTTTATGTTTTTTCTTCTTCTAAAATCGATATTTTTAATTGTAATTATAATTTTTTATACTTTCAGGGACTAATATTTCGGTACAAACAAATTTTATTTTAAATATTTATTCTGCTGATCGGAAATGAATATATGGATCCGACCTGATAGAAAATTGATGAGAACTGATTGAGATCGTGATTGGCGTCATATTATCCAAATGATATACGGTCTTAATTAAGAATGTTATGAAACTCTGCGTATACATCAAGAAACTTTTCGACGTTTATGTCATAATTTAAAAAATGATTATGGACTACAAGAATCACGTGAATGTGGATTAGAAGAGGTTGTTGCAATATTTCTTGAGACTGTTGCACATGATGAACTTCGACGAACCATTGCAACACATTATCCACGCAATCAAGAGAAAATAAATATAAAGTTTCATGATGTTTTGGATGCGATTGTTCGTATGTCTCAACAAATTATAAAGCATGGAGAAAATGAACTTCAACAAGTAATCTCCATTTTATCTTCTGATAGAAATATATTATCCTTTCTTTAGTGGTTGCGTCAGAGCTCTTGATGGTACACATGTGTCAGTTCGAGTTGAGAGTGATAAAAATTTTTTTTTTGGAACTTACGGAAGCAACATCCTACAATGAACGTACTTTCAATTTCTAACTTCAATTTAAAGTTTATATACACATGTGTGGGGACGCCGCGAAGAGCATATGATTCGAAGATATTAACACATCTTGCACAAAACGACGAATATTTTCTAACTCTACCTGAAGGAAATTATTTTCTCGTTGATTCAGGATATCCTAACAGAAAATGATATCTTGCTCCATATCATGGAACCACATATCATCAACATCAATGGCGAGGAAGACCACCTACCAATGAAAATGAAATGTTTAATAAGCATCATCATGCGTTGCGTTCTGTGATAAAACGAACTTTTGGCGTGTGTAAAGGAAAATTTGCTATTATCATAAATCCAGCACGCTATGATGTACAAACACAATCTAATATTGTCGTAGCGAATATGGAATTATATAATTTCATTCGAAGATCAAGAAATATCGACATAGATTTTCAAAAGTACGAACAAATAAAAAATGAAGTGTTTGATTTTTCAGATTCTGATGATGATGAAGAACAACAATAAAATTATGTGCCTATAAGTGATGCATATATGGCGGATATTCGAAACAAAATTGCCAATCAGATTTGGAAAATTCGTTGATAATTTTTTGTAACTCTTATTTAGTTTTAAAATATTTAATAATTTTTATTAATAAATACATTAGTTTTATATTTTTTGAAAATAAAATAGCTCTCAGCTTTAGATACCGCTTCAACAACTGCTTTAATTACATTCAACTATTTTTCTCTTTATCGCTTTACCAATCGTGACTATAGTCAAAAACCGGAGTATACAATTAGTCCATTAAGGATATTTATGGACCTATACGAAATATGTTAGTAAGATATGTTCCGGGGTTATACAGATTTTGAGTTATCTTATTCGATCCTAAAAAAATGTATAATAAATAGCTCCAAATTCCATTTATGAAATCTTGGTTCGACACATGTCAATCGTTATTAGTTAACATATTTTTTTTTTAGAAGAACGAAAAGCTGGATACTGGACAATTCGGTGTGGTTTAAGAAGTATAATCACGGAGAACGTCAACAAGTGAAAACACTCAAACTGTTAAGAGTAATTTATGATTGATTCTCAATTGAATGTAATTAATTGTATTTAGCATTGCTTATGAAAACTCTGTCAATATATAAACATAGTATTGTAAAGTTATTTATCAAGTGAATATACATTTCTATATGGTATCAGAGCATGTTTAAGAAAATATAATTTTTTCTTTTATTTTTTTCTCATCCTACGCCTCCTCAATCACCATGTCAACCCCCACCAACAACAATGACAACACTACTTCTACTCTGTCCAATCCGGCAGAACCTAACACTCCTCTTTTGTGCGTCAATATGACCGGCATTACAAAGCTGACGCAACCAACTACCTGACGTGGACACTTCAGGTTCGTTTCTTCCTCGGTGGTCATGCCTTGCTCTCCTACATAGATCCGGAAACCACACCACCATCACCAACAATTGTCACTGCTGGAACCTCTGTTTCCAACCCACGATATGAAACGTGGTCAAGAAAAGATCAACTTGTCTTCACAGCTCTTCTTGGCTCTATCTCCACCCCTTTGCAGTCTCTCTTAGTCACTGCACAAACCACTCTTCAAGCGTGGAACATCCTTGCCCAAACCTATGCCCAACCATCAAGGGGGCATATTAAGCAGCTCAAAGATCATTTGAAGAAAGTCTCAAAAGGATCCAAAACCGTTGATGAGTACATGTCCCTTGTCAAAACCAAAGCTGATCAATTGGCTCTTCTTGGGAAACCAGTTGATCATGAGGACCTCATTAATTATATTCTTGCTTGTCTCTCTGATGAATACTGTGCACTCTGTGACACTACCGCACATTGTGAAACTTCAATCTCTTTTGAAGAGCTTCATGAAAAACTACTGAATTGCGAAGCTGACATCCTCTGTCAATCCCCTGCTTTTGCCTTCACTCCGATCACTGCTAATGTCGTCAACTCTTGACATCGACCCTCCAACAACAACAACTGGTGCACCACCTCCCACCAATCCAACACTCGTCCGGATCACAGATTCTCCGATTCTCGTAATCAAGAACAGCGCTACTCTGAATCCAGGTACTCTCGGCCTTATCTTGGTAAGTGCCAGACATGTGGTACCAAAGGACACACTACCAATCGGTATCAACAGTTTCAGATTGTTCCATTGCCCTCTGGTTAATCTCAGCCTCGAGCCAATGTTGTCACTCAGGCATCTGCTGCTGAGACTCCATCCTTGATTCTTGATAGTGGTGCTTCCCAGCACATTACCTCTGATCTGAACACTTTGTCTCTCCATAATTAGTACACAGATTTTGGATGATGTTATCATTGGCGATGGTCGTGGTCTATCCATCTATAATATTGGTTCTGTAACTCTCCCTACACATACTCGTACATTAAATCTTGCTAATGGCTTACACGTTCCTGACATTGACAAACATTTAATATATGTGTACAAGTTATGTGTAGATAATAACGTCTCTGTTACCTTTGATCCCTATGCGTTTCAGGTGCAAGATCTTCAAACGGGGAACAAGCTAACAACAGGCAGAGCTAAAGACGGGATCTGTGAGTGGCCTACTTCAACTTCTATCTATGTTTTCTCTGCTGTCAAAACTTCCTTTTTAGATTAGCATTCACGTTTGGGTCATCCCCACTTTGAACTTCTTAATAAAATTGTTTCAAGCTTTCAGTTATCATTGTCTGCCAAATCAAATACTCTTTTTTGTAAAGCCTGTTCTCTCAACAAAAGCCACAAACTTCCATTCGGTCAAAACACATTTCAGTCACACCGACCTCTTGAACTTATTTATTCAGACCTTTGGACCTCTCCAACCTTTTCCTTTGATGGCTATAAGTACTATCTAGTTATTGTGGATTACTTCACAAGATATACTTGGCTATACCCATTGAAAAAAAATCTCAAGTAGCTGAAACTTTCATTAAATTCCAATCCTTCGTTGAGAACAAATTTCAGACCAAAATTGTCACGTTTTATACAGACAATGGTGGTGAATTTGTAGCTCTTTCATCCTATCTATCTACTTATAATATCTATCATTTAACAACCCCAACTCCTACTTCTCAACACAACAGTTTATCTGAAAAAAACACCGACATGTAGTAGAAACAGCTCTCGCTTTACTTTCTCATGCTTCTCTGCCTCTTGATTTCTGGCCCTTTGCATTCAAAATTGCAGTCTACTTAATCAATAGGCAACTGTCTTCAGCTCTTGATTTACCGTCCCCTTACTCAAAACTCTTTGGATTTCCACCCAATTACCCAAAACTTCGTGTCTTTGGTTGCCTTTGCTTCCGTTGGCTTAAACCTTACACCAAGCACAAGCTTGAACCACGTTCCATTTCCTATCTCTTTCTAGGCTATTCACTCACTCAAAGTGGATATTTGTGCTATGATCCCCTGCACTCACGGCTTTATGTCTCTCGACATGTGCAGTTTGTCGAAACTCAGTTTCTTTATTCCTCGTCACTCATAGATTCAGTCACAGCTCCATCCCCTGTTGCAGATCCTGCACCTTAAACAGCAGCACCAACAATCACGGTTATTGAGTCGGTGCCACAACCTCCACCACCAGCTCATGTCCCTGTACCTCCTGCAACTGCAGTCCCTGCTTTCCCAGTACCACAGCTCTTGAACCTGCTGTCCATGCACCTGTAATACCTAATTCACCACCACCAGTAGTTCCTGTATTCCATGCCTCAACCACTGATCTTGCTGCCTCAATTCCATAGCCAGTCCTCATGGCCCCATCTCAGCCTCTGGAACCAGCTACAACTTCTCAGCCTGCACACAACAGCCATGCGATGCGCACTCGTTCCAAGAACAACACATATAAACCAACCAACAAGTTCACTCTAGTAGCACTTTAACAAAGTCCTCAAGCTGAGCCGTCTACCTATTTGCAAGAAATTAAAGAAAAATCGTGGCATAATGTCATGACAGCTGAAATTGATGCACAGCTCAAGAATGGTACATGGGATCTTATTCCTCCTCCTCCCTCTTACACTCTTGTTGGATGCAGGTGGGTGTTTCAGATTAAAAGACTGCTTGTTGGAACTTTGGATCGCTATAAAGCGTGACTAGTGGCCAAGGGTTTCCATCAAAGACCTGGCGTTGATTACTTTGAGATATTTAGTCCAGTTATCAAGCCTGCTTCTATTCTTCTTGTTCTCAGTATTGTTGTCTCCAAAAACTGGCCTTTACGTCAGCTTGATGTAAACAACGCATTCTTACAAGGACGCCTCACTGAAGATGTTTATATGATTCAATCCCCTGGATTTGTATATGAAGAACATCCAAATTATGTGTGTAAGCTTCGAAAATCTCTTTATGATCTCAAACAGGCACCACGAGACTGGTACAATGAACTCCGACACTTCCTTCTTGACTTTGGATTCGTCAACTCTCTTGGTGACACTTCCCTATTTGTTCTGCAGTCTGGTTTATGTCAACGACATTGTGCTTACTGGCAACAATATGCTTCACATACAGAAGTTTGTTGCCATTCTGGCATCTCGATTCTCCATTAAAGATTTAGGTCATCTCACCTACTTTCTTGGAATTGAAGTTGTGCGCAACAAACAAGGCCTTCAACTTACTCAAACGAAGTACATACATGACCTTGTACATCGATTTGGCATGACTGATGCAAAGCCAATCTCTACGCCGATGGCTGATTTTTCAGACACTCACCAAACAGGATGGCTCTTTACTGGACACACCAATAGAGTAGAGAATTCTAATTGGCAGTTTACAGTACCTTCTTTTCACCAGACCTGAAATCGCATATGCAGTAAACAAACTCTCTCAATTTATGAAATCTCCAACTACAGAACACTGGAGTGTTGCGAAAAGAGTCATGCGCTATCTCACTGGTTCCAAGCAGCGGGGACTGTGGTTTTCTGCCACCAACTTCACGCATATACAGATGCAGAGTGGGCAAGGAATAAAGATGATTATTCATATACTGGCGCATACTTGGTTTCTCTCGGTCAACATCTCATCTCATGGTCCTCAAAGAAACAAAATACAGTGTCTAGGTCCTCAACAGAGGCTGAATACAAATCCGTCGCATGTACAACCTTAGAATTTCAGTGGATTCGCTCCTTACTCCATGAATTGCACCATCAACCTCAGCTCACATCAGTTATTTACTGTGACAATGTAGGAGCCACTTATATCTGTGCCAATCCTATATTCAACTCCCGAATGAAACATGTAGGAGTTGACTACCATTTCATCAGAAATCTCGTTCAATCAGGTGCCCTTTGAGTAGTTCATGTACACTCTTCTGATCAACTTGCAGACTGCTTAATAAAGCCACTTTCGCGCACCAAATTTCAACAACTACTTCACAAGATTGGATTAAGCTATCTTTCTTCATCTTGAGGGGGCATGTTATAGTAATTCATGATTGATTCTCAATTGAATGTAATTGATTGTATTTAGCATTGCTTATGGAAGCTTTGTCAATATATAAACAGAGTATTGTAAAGTTATGTATCAAGTGAATATACATTCCTATACAAACACTCAACTAATTTTAGTGTTCAATCAAAAATTTTAGATTATATCTGCTAGCTAAATTCTAAACTGCCTCTTAACTCTACACTCAGCTCAATGCAGTTAAAAACAGTAGAAACAAACCTCTAAACATATCCAAGGATAATCATAGCTCTCGGGAGATTGAAAAGAAAAACGAAATCCACTTTATAATCCATTTACAATCTTAGGGTTCCTATGCCAAAAAGGAAACAAGCAAACCACGTAGAGAGAAAACTAACAAGTAAAAACACACAAGCTAGAGCCTTTATTGCTTTAGTTTCTCCTTTTTTTCTTCTTCTTTTATTTATCTGCATAATTCTTCAACTGCATATAACAATAAGACTAATCAATCGATGAGGTCTATCAATAAGTGACTTCCAATGCAAATGAACTTACCATTATGATGAGAATATGAACAAACACAACTACTAAATCCGTGAAAAGGGTCAAAGATTGTTTCACATAATCCATATCACCGAGGTGTGCGTTCTCTATAGTCTCTTGTGTGTCCACCACCATGTATCCCACAAAGATCAAGAGTCCAAAGTACAACTGATATAAGCCTGGATCAACTCTGAATGAAAGGCTTAAGGTGATCTCCTATACTCAAAAAAGATGCAAGGAATGGATTGATCTTGGACAACAACTTGGGCTCTAAGTTTCTGTTGAACTAAGATGCAAGGAGGTCCGATGGTTTGAGATTGATGCACGGATGGATGTGAGATGCAAGAGGAGCCGAGACTTTTGGTATAGACTTGGCCGATGATGTTTGTTGAGATGATTGAATGGATGACGAATTGTCGAACAGAATTAGATGAAAGGTAAGATGGGTTTGTGGGTGATTTCGAACAGATGGGAAAGAGGATTAGAAAGAATTGTTTGTCTTAGGATTTAGACAAACAATCAAGTAGGTTTTCTGAATCTTTCACATATATAGAATAACCAGAATTCTCAATTCTATGAGCAAGGTTTTTCGAAGAGAATGTTTCCTAAAAACTTCTGAATTTTAACTTAAAACTTGCCAAGAAATAACAAGGGGGTTCAAAATATATTTATAGGAACACGAGCCTTAGGGCTTTCTAACATAAGCCTGAACTACGAAGCGTGCAAGCTTCTAAAAGAAAAACCTCTAAAGTTCTAATAAAAAAACCAAAGCATGTGAAATAAAAAGAAAGCTTCTAGAAGATGAGCCTTGGAAGGCAAGTGTCAACTTCTAGAAGACATTATTAATTTCACCAAGTATTCATAAATACTTATGCCAAATTCTTCTCAGAAAGCTTTAACGAAGTGGATAACTTGCCTCGTTAAAACCTTAGTGATTGACCAGAAACCCAATGCGGGAAAAAGCGATCATCTCGACTAAGGAAAAAAGAGTGCAGGAATTACCCACTTAGCTAACCGAGCAGAAATCTGGTTCTTCTGGAATGTCAAGCCTGAACAGTTGATAGATGTTGTAAGCTTGATCTTCTAGCTCTAAATGTAGCATCACGTGGGCTTGATTTGCTAGCTCTCTTGCGTTTGATCTCGTGATCCTTCCTTCAAGTTCAAGCTACTCCGGTTCAAGCTCTGGTTTAGGTTCTGGTTCGTTAAGTCCATCCACGATCACATCATCCTCCCCTTCTTGAAAACGATTTGACCTCAAATCGGAATCTGCAATAAAAGGAATCAAATCAGAAACATTGAATGAACTAGAGGTTTGGTACTTCCCTTTTAAGTCGAGTCTATAGGCATTGTTGTTGATCTTCTGAATGACTTCGAAGGGTCCATCTACTCTCGGCTCCAGCTTGGATTTTCTCTCTTCTGGAAATCTGTCTTTGCGCAGGTGAAGCCACACCAAATCGCCAACTTCAAACAGCAACTTCTTTCGTCCTTTGTTGGCATGCTTTTGGTATTGACGCGTCTTCTTCTCGATGTTAATCCTAGCTTGTTCATGTAGCTTCCGGATCTGCTCTGTTTTCCTTTTACCAACATTCTTTCTCAGGCAAAGGAATCAAGTCTAGAGGGGAATTGGGATTAAAACCATAAACAATTTCAAAGGGAGAAAATAAGGTTGAAGAATGCTTAGCGTGATTGTAAGCAATCTCCACGTGAGGTAAGCAGTCTTCCCACGCCTTTAAATTTCTATTGATCATGGTTCTTAAGAGCGTTGATAATGATCTGTTGACAACTTATGTTTGTCCATCGGTTTGTGGATGACAAGTTGTAGAGAATTGGAGCTTTCTTCCTAGTTTCGCCCAGAGTTCGCCAAAAATGACTTAGGAACTTCGTGTCTCGGTCTGAAACTATTGTCTTAGGAATTCCATATAGCCTTACAACTTCTCTGAAAAATAGATTAGCTACACTCACAACATCATCAGTTTTGTGGCTAGCTATGAAGTGTGCCATCGTACTGAACCTGTCAACAACAACAAATACCGAATCTTGACCATTTCTGGTCCGAGGCAAGCCAATAAAAAAATCCATGGATATATCAGTCCAAGGTTGAGAAGGGATAGGGAGAGGAGTATATAACCCGTTTGGCTGTGATTTGCTTTTGGCTAGTTTGCACGTTGAACAGCTTGAGCAAATCCTCTCAACGTTCTTGTTCATGTTCGATTAGTAGAACTTAGATTGAAGTCCGAGAAGTGTCTTAGTCACTCCGAAGTGACCAGCAAGTCCTCCAGCATGTGCTTCTCTTACCAATAATTCTCGGATTGATCCTCTGGGAATGCACAATCGGTTGCAGAAAAAGAGATAACCTGATTGCCTATAAAACTTCTCAAAAGCAAACTTAGAGCATTTGACATATATATCTTTAAAGTCTGGATCAGCCTCATATAAGTCATGTACATGTTCAAATCCTAAGATTCTAGATGACAAAGTAGAAAGAAGAGTATACCTTCGGGACAATGCATCTGCAACTACATTGTCCTTACCTTTCTTGTACTTGATGACATATGGGAATGTCTCAATGAAATCAATCCAGAGTCCATGTCTCTTATTCAAATTTTTCTGACCTTTGAGATGCTTTAAAGACTCATGATCAGTGTGGATCACAAACTCCTTTGGCCATAGATAGTGCTGCCACACTTGTAGAGCTCTAACTAGTGCATAAAGCTCTTTGTTGTAGGTTGGATAGTTCATTGTAGAACCTCCTAAATTCTCACTAAAGAACGACACAAGCTTCTTATCTTGAGTTAAAACATCACCTATTTCTACACCAGAAGCATCACACTCAATCTCAAACATTTTCATAAAATCATGCAATATTAAAACGGGTGAATTGATAAGCTTCTCTTTCAAAGCCTGAAAGTCTACTTCTTGTTGTTCCTCCCATTTAAAACTGATATCTTTCTTGATAATCTCAGTTCAAGGGGCTGCCAAGGTGCTAAAATCATGAACAAATCTTCGGTAAAACCCAGCTAATCCGTGAAATCTGCGGACTTTGCTGACATTGGTTGGGCTCGGCCAATCTCTGATGGCTTTGATCTTCTCATCATCTACTTTAACTCCTTCTGCACTAACAAAAAATCCTAAAAAGACAACTTCATTAGTACAAAATGAGCACTTGGCTCGATTTGCAAATAAACGTTCAGCTCGTAAAACATCCAAAACAGATTTGATATGAATTAAGTGTTCTTGCAAACCCTTGCTGTAGATGAGGATATCATCAAAGTATACCACCACATATACTCCGATGAATCTCCTAAGGAAGTGATTCATGAGACGCATGAATGTGCTTGGGGCGTTTTTTAGACCGAATGGCATCACCAACCATTCATAGAGTCCTTGTTTCGTCTTGAACGCCGTCTTCCATTCATCACCTTCTTTCATCCTTATCTGGTGATAACCACTCTTCAAATCGATCTTGGTGAAGATTGTTGATCCACTTAGCTCGTCTAACATGTCATCCAATCTCGGGATTGGATGTCGGTACTTCACCGTTATGTTGTTGATGGCTCGACAATCTACACACATTCGCCAGGCTCCATCTTTCTTTGGTACAAGAAAAACCAGGACAACACATGGACTAAGGAATTCTCGGATTTTTCCCTTGCTTAGAAGCTCTTCAACTTGCTTCTGAAGCTTCTTAGTTTCGGTTGGGTTTGTGCGATATGCTGGTCGGTTTAAAAGAGCTGAACTGGGAACTATATCAATTTGGTTCTTTAGTCCACGTATAGGTGGAAGACCCTGCGGCATTTCCTCAGGAAAGACATCACTGTAATCCTGCAATATCTCATTCATTTCACTCGATAATTCCTATGTTGGGTTAGGGATCTTAATAGCATCTTTGCAGATGAATAAAAAGCAAGTAAGTTCATTGTTATAGAGTTTAGAAAACTCATTGTGGTTTATGTAGAGGCTGGTCGAAATCTTCTCCTTTTCCTTTTTCTTGATTTGCATCTGATCTTGATAGATTTTGGTTGGAGTTAATGGAACCAGCATGATTCTTTTACATTTAAACTCGAAACTGTGCTTGTTTGTGAACCCATCATGTATGACTTTTCGATTTGTTTGCCAAGGTCTTCCCAAAAGAACATGGCTTGGTCCCATAGGAAAAACGTCACAAAACACTTCATCTTCATACTTCCCAATCGAAAAGTTGATTAGGACTTGGTGAGTTACGGTTAGAGCTCCTCCATCATTAAGCCATTGTAGCTTATATGTATGTGGATGAGGAATATTTTTCAGATTGAGCTTCTGTACCATAACTTCACTAGCTGCATTAGTACAACTTTCACCATCAATAATCAAAGAACAGACCTTGGACTTGATGAAACATCGAGTGTGGAATAGATTCTCTCTTTGGCATGCTTCTTCAATCTGATTTTGCACACTTAGAGTTTTTCTTGTAACTAGTAGTTCAACCACAACTGCTGATGCTTCTTCTTCTTCTTCAATTTCGGATCCATTGTCTGATTCTTCTTCAGGAACTATCTCTCCATCTTCTCTGAGAAGATATACCTTCTTGTTGGCACATTATCTTGCATAATGCCCCATGCCTTGACACATGAAACACCAAGTTGAGTTAAGGTAGTTCCAGATCTCGGTTTTACCTCAGTGTTTCAGTTTTCTTCTCTAGTTTGGGCTGGTTTCGGATTGAAACTTGGATTTGGAGTAGAAAATTCCTTCGGTTTTGAGGCTGGTGGTGCAAAACTTGTCTTGACAAACCGCCTCTTGTTTTGAGCTTCAATTAGTTCAGCCTTCCGAACCATCTCTAACTTATCTTGGATTTCTTGGTTTAGACCTCCTAGAAACCGAGACATAAACATGTCTTCACCCTCACTTAGATCAGCTCGAATTAAGAGGGTCTCAAGCTCTTAAAAGTAATCTCAAACGGTTCTTGTTCCTTGAACTAGCTTGTGAAGCTTGCTCAATATCTCTCTATGATAGTAGGCTGGAACAAATTTTCGCCTCATCTGAACCGTTAGCTCATCCAAATTAGTTATGGGAGGCTCTCAAGATCTTGTTCTAACCACTCCCAATTGTTCCCACCATAACAAAGCATAACCACTGAATTCTGAAACAAGGATTTTAACTTTGTTTATGTTGTATGTTCCTTGGTATAGGAAGTTGGATTCCATCTTCCTTTCCCAGTCTAGATAGACTCCAGGTTCATTCGTGCCTAGGAATGATGGGAACTCGATTAGGTCTTGGACCTCTATGTCTAATGGTGCTATACCATAGCTATTGTCCGACACCTCTTCTTCCTCAGAAGACACACGATCTGATCCATTAGGTTGCTCACGGTCCCTTGTGACTTTCAGACCAGACTTGGTTCTGAAGAATGGACCTTCTTTGTTCAGTCTAGAGGACTCTCCTATATATCATTTTCTTTAGCAATCCGGTTGAATTCTGAAGGTGTAGGAGTTGGAGATGAATGTCCATCACTTCGACTTCTTTTCTTCTTATCTAACTTCATTGTATCCACTTTCTCATTGAGTAGTTATATCTGTTGCAACAAGATGGCATTGTTGTCCTTGATTTTTTTTGACTATCAACCGATTCAAAGACTCCATTGCTTCTGCAGAGAGTTCCATGGTACCTGAAATACCAAGAACTTACACAAGTAATAGGTTCAAAGAAACCAAACAACAAACATAAACAACTTCGAAATATATGGATCAATTTCTGAAAATTTCTAAGTGATCTATATGCAATCTATGAAAGAAAACAGATTAATAACCTAATGCAATTCATGATTCTAATTCTTTAAACTAATCTAGATGGATTCAAGAAATCTAACAACCTAATTCAATTGCAAGATTCTGGTTCTTTAAACTAAACCTAAATGAATTTAACAACTAACAACCTAGGGTTCTTCAACAAAAACCAGAAATTTTCAAAACAAATAAAAAGATTAGGGTTAGGGTTTTTGCTCAGCCTTTGGGTACAAAGTTGGCTCTGATACCACCTGATATGAGCCTGGATCAACTCTGAATGAAAGTCTTAAGGTGATCTCCTATACTCGACAAAGATGCAAGGAATGGATTGATCTTGGACAGCAACTTGGGCTCTAAGTTTTTGTTGAACTAAGATGCAAGGAGGTCCGATGGTTTGAGATTGATGCACGGATGGATGTGAGATACAAGAGGAGCCGAGAATTTTGGTATAGACTTGGCCGATGATGTTTGTTGAGATGATTGAATGGATGATGAATTGTCGAACATAATTAGATGAAAGGTAAGATGGTTTTGTGGGTGATTTCGATTAGATGGTAAAGAGGATTAGAAAGAATTGTTTGTCTTAGGATTTAAACAAACAATCAAGTAGGTTTTCTGAATCTTTCATAGATATAGAATAACCAGAATTCTCAATTCTATGAGCAAGGTTTTTCGAAGAGAATATTTCCTAAACACTTCTGAATTTTAACTTAAAACTTGCCAAGAAATAACAAGGGGGTTTCGAAATATATTTATAGGCACATGAGCCTTAGGGCTTTCTAATATAAGCCTGAACTACGAAGCGTGCAAGCTTCTAAAAGAAAAACCACTGAAAGTTCTAATAAAAAAACAAAGCATGTAAAATAAAAAAGCTTCTAGAAGATGAGCCTTGGAAGGCAAGTGTCAGCTTCTAGAAGACATTATTAATTTCGCCAAGTATTCATAAATACTTATGCCAAATTCTTCTCAGAAAGCTTTAACGAAGTGGATAACTTGCCTCGTTAAAACCTTAGTGATTGACCAAAAATCCAATGCGGGAAAAAGCGATCTTCTTGGCTAAGGACAAAAGAGTGCATGAATTACCCACTTAGCTAACCGATCAGAAATCTGGTTCTTCTGGAATGTCAAGCCTGAACAGTTGATAGATGTTGTAAGCTTGATCTTCTAGCTCTGAATGTAGCATCACATGGGCTTGATTTTCTAGCTCTCTTGCTTTTGATCTCGTGATCCTTCCTTCAGGTTCAAGCTGCTTCGGTTCAAGCTCCGGTTTAGGTTATGGTTCGTTAAGTCCATCCACGATCACATCAACTACTATACCAACATATTTGTAATGACTATAAGGAGTAAGAAAGATAACTCCCAAAGGAAACATAACTTCAAACAAAGAAAAACGCCTGATTTACCTCAAACTTGAAGATAGGTGCAGAGCTACCAAATATTGAAGATGCTAAACTGGAGCCACATAAGCATGGGAAATCTATACAAGAGCAACCCTCCAAGGTATATATACTCTCTGCGCCTCGCTAGCATTGTTGCAGTGACAAGAATGCTGGAGTAACAAAAGAAAGAGAATAACTGTCAGCTTTATGGAACTTTCATACAAAATTAAACAAGAACCCAGTCTAAAACAGGATCAATAACAATAAAGAACCTTGGGTTAACATCAACTACTACTTTTGATCAAGGGGCCAACTGAAGCACCTTGGAGAACGACATATACAAACAAAAGTGAAAGTCTCTTTTGTTGCATTTAAAGAAACAAAAACGCCAGCAAAACACGACTACTATACTATAAAGACGCACACTTAAGAAGCAAGAAACCTTAGCAGAACCTTAGGACATTGCACAAGAAGATCAAATGGAAGTGCAGAAAGCCTGAGTAGAACCACAAGACTAGAAACCTGAGCAGACTCTCATAACATGACATAGACAGAGGAAGTGGAAATGCATAAAATATGTGCGGATGCTCCGGACGTGACATAGACGGATTAAAGCGGAAATTAAAGATGTCATGAAAGTGAAAAACATATAAAAGATCTTGAAGATTGAGGAAATGGAAAGATGAGAAGCTGTGGAAAAGGAAACAAAAATTTTGGAAACACCAAAGAAAGGAAACGCGAGTCTTTGGGAGAAAGGAAAGAAATTGCTAGGGTTTGGTTAGTATATAAAGGGCTAAAATTGTGGAAGAAAGATTAACACTTTTAGCCATTATTAATTGTATGGATTAGGGTTTTTCTAAAAGCTGTTCAAGAGACTATGTAAGAGATCTTGCGAGAACGAACATGGGATGAAAGGATAACGTCTAGGTATTGTTTAGGACGTGTATAAAAGGGCTAAAAGGTGTGTAATAGAGATTAACAGTTTTAGTCACTTTTGCTGGGATTTTGGCTTAGGGTTTCTGTTCTTGAGAGGCTGTAAGACGTCTGGGGAGTGAACAGGAGGATAAAGGTAAAATGTCAAAATCGTGTAATGTGTATCAGTAGGATAACTTACATTACAAGTGTATAAAAAACAACTTATAAAGATTTTGAGAAGTAAATAACAAATTTTAGTTATTTGTAAAAAGTGTGTGGTATTCTTCAAACTTTCAATTGGTATGGGAGCTAGGTTACGAGGAAAGACGTTTATTCTTTCACAAACATGTGAAGATCATGCGATAGGGAATGGAGAACACTCAACACTTCCCTCTGGAAAGAGATCTAGTGCTGGGTCCTAAAAACTTTGACTGTTTGGAAAAAAAATACAAGAAAGAATCAGAAGAACTCGAATTTACTTGCTCAAATTGGAATTTGAGAGACTCAAGATGGGAAAATAAGAAAGTGTTGAAGATTTTAGCCAAAACTTGTTATCCATTGCTGCTGCTGCATCAAAGGTCTTTTAGAAACATTACAAGGACAAGAAACCGGGGAAGAAACTTATGTGCTGTCTATCCAACCAGTTTCAGTCACACAAGAATGATGCAGGAATGTGAGCTGGGAATCAAACGAGGAAAGGATTAATAGGAAAGGAGTTATGTGCACAGTGTCTGAAAAAAAAATTACACCTAAACCGGTACAAGATGTGGCTGACCTAATTATCAAAAAGTATTTAAAGAACCATTATTGTGGGAAAGGACGTGAGGTACCTACCGGTAGCAGATCTGAAGGCAGAAGTAGAAACGACAAAAAGAATAAACAAGATGTGGTTGATCTCATTATTAGAAAGTATTTAAAGAACCATGATCATGGGCAAGGACATGAGATACCTACCAATAGCATATCTGAAGGCAGAAGTGAAGGTGACAGTAAGACATAACAAAAAGGGAAAGGGAACTCATGTGTGAGCTAGTATGATGGGAGTGATATTTCGGATTGAGAAGAAGGCATCTTGAAAAATCTGGTAGCACGTGGTGGAACAATTGGAAAAATCACCAACTCGGACACAAAATAGAGTTGGAGTCATTGTTGTCTGATAAACATAAGATTTTATGTGGAAGTCTGTTTCAAGCCGAGGACCAGAATCTTGTATCACCGCAGACAAACAAGGATTGTGATAAGTTGTTCATCACATGCAGAACAAACATAAGGAACTGTGGTTTTTGTCACCAGGGGGTCTTGATGGATTCTACAACAAGAGTGAAAGCATCCATGAACTATGAACTTGAGCAAACAACACGTGTCTAAACTTGTTACAGTCCATTAGGGTAAAAGTTTAAAGAGACAAACATGTGACTTGGTTGATGATTTCACCGGGAAAACTTGGTTTCGATATCTGAGGGAAAAATAAGAGAGTGTTTAAATCTTCAAAATTCTTATCTTACAGTTGAAGAATGTAGATTGGAGATGTGAGTTTCAAAACACAGGTTTTGAAAGATGTTGCAATGTTAAGACTACTTCACATCAGTTCTATTCACCAAGAAGTGCACCAAAAACTCCACACCAGAACATGGTGATAGGAAAAATAGGAAAGAAACTTAGTGGGTACTCTATTGTGAACACAACATGTCAGGTTTGCAACAAGAGGACTAACACAGAAATAGAAACAGTCAATGTTGTGGTTGTAAATGCTGCAAGTCACTCAGAATGAATCATCACTATAAATTCACTAGTACCCTACAAAGAAAAGGTTCAAGAGGAAGCACAGAACAATAAAGAAGTATTTGATGAAGAACTTGATATGATGAACACACCATGTACGTCTCAGAACCATGAGAAATTTGGGATTGGGAATATAGATGGAGAGTGGATCATAGAGAAGAAACACATAAAAATTCATAGAGATGGTGGGGTACATATGCTATGTATGAATGATGAAACCCGATTACTACAAGGAAGTCTTAGTGAAAAAATATAGGATTGGATCCATGGAAAAAGAGATGGAGCTGTTTGAGAGAAGTCGAGTGTGGGTGTTAACACAAAGACCTGCTGATGTTGATATAATGGGCACCAAGTGGGTTGTTAAGAGAAGATTTGATGAGAATGGTCATGTGGTACGAAACAAGACGATGATGGATGCCCAAAGGCATTCACATGTAGAATGAGTGAATCTTGATGAGATGGTTGCCCATGTTTTCAAATTTGAGTTCACTCAGTCTCTGCTAGGGATAACATATAGGTTAGTTTTTAAATTGTATCGAATGGATGTCAATAGTGCATGTTTCAATAGAATTGTTCATGATGAGATTTGTGTTGAACAATCTACACGATTTATGAATTCAGAATTCCCACATCATATATACCAACTTGAGAAGGTGTTGTAAACCCAATTGAGATACGAGCGTCAACGTATCGTGGGGTGGCTGAGACGGGAGAAAGATGGAAGATTTGTTGATATTGATATGTAAGCTTGAAGATTTCCAAAATCTATCCATGACATCCATTATACTAGCAATTGATTCTGAAGTTCCATCAGAAAAAAGTAGAATGTCATCCGCAAAACACAAGTGAGTTATGATGTCTCTGCATTTTAGTGGTTTTGAGAAGTCATTTACCATCATTTTAAGGACATTTAGATGTCAACATGTTGCATTCATAGGACTTTCTTAGTAAATCTGCATTTTAGGTAGTTTCACATTAGCATTCACATACATGTGCATTTTGTAGGTATTTCAGGTTTTTAGGGTGTTTTCAGAACAATATGAAAATTTTGGAGAAGGAGAAGGAAAGACAAAGCCAACACAGAAAAAATCCCAAATCTATCAAGTCATGTCTTCCGACCTCGACCATAATATTTTAAGTTTATGCTAATCTACTGTTTTTCTTTACTTTCCAGCTTAGTTTTAGGTTTCTGCTTATATGGTGCATTTTGATCTTTCATTTTCGTTTTTAATCTTCTTTTTTAAGCTTTGATCATTTTCTGGGTAGTTACTGTTCTATTGCTGTTCTTGGTTTTCTGGGTTGGATTTCTTACTGTTCTTGTTGTTCTTCATCTATTTAACATTTGATCATCATGTTTAGTTTTGAAGTTGTCATTTCTGTTTTTCCTGTTTTCATTTCCATGAGTAGGGAGTAGTTTCCTGAAGTTCCTGAGGATGGGGTAAACAAAAGTTGATGTCTTGATCTCACCTTAGGCACCTAAGCTTGTTTGAATATACATCCCTTCTATTTCATTGTGCTTAATGTTGGTTTCTTTCACGCTAATCGAAATCTAATCTTGGACATTCCAACGCCTGAAAAGCGTTCAATGGAGTGTCTAATCATGGTGATTTTAGAGATTAGTCTTATCCTTACGCAACTCCCTAGATGCTTAGGATATGCATCTCACCATAGGGGGTTGGATGACTATGGGGCTTGTTGGCTTTGGTAAGTTGGTTCTTAATACCTTCTAGGTAGTGTACCGTTAACGGGAGTTAGGTTTGGTGATTGCTTAGATTGATTCTATTTATCAAGGGATTGGAATTGGTTACTTATGAACCTATCGTCTAGGGATAGCTCACTGTTGTTTGAGGTATGTTGGGTGCTTAGGTAGATTGGGATGGATCTCTGGTTGATTACCCTTTGTCCTCAGGAACTCCTTCACACTTGTTTACATCTTTCACCTTCTCTGCTTTTACTCTGTTTCTGCCTTTTAACATTTTTAGTCTTTTATGCACTTTTTTCTGTTTATGCTATTTACATCCAGCATGTTTCATTTCACTTAGGACCTGTTAGTAAACCACCCCTTTTACTGTTTATCTTGACTTAGAAGCATCCATTGCAATCTTTATTGTTAGTGCACTCCCATTTGGATTGATACCTCATCTATACTACAATGATGGGGAA